>ML797168.1:374701-401310 GCA_009831015.1 Picea engelmannii | reverse complement strand
TTGTAGTTTGATTCTCCTATTCCCTTGATGGGATATTGATAATCATCTCCAAGAGTTACTTTCTGAGAAAACTTCTTTTCTGAAATACAAGAGAGAGTATTCTTCTTACCTGTCATATGCTTTGATGCACCAATATCAATGAGCCATGTGTCTTCTCCAGGTGATACAGATCCTGAGAGATCTAAGATTAAGACATGGTCCTTAATCATCTTCATAGGTGGTTCTTCATCTTCGGTAATGTGAGCATGTTGCCTTTTGTGCTTCCTCTTGTAATCTTCTCTTCTGACTGGACAATTGTTCGCCTTGTGTCCCATCTTATCACAATGATAGCATTGTATAGATGACAGATCTTGTCCCTTGCGTTGTCCTTTCTTCTGAATATTTCTTGAATGAGATTCTTGATTGTTGAACTTGTTTGATGATTGTGATTCTCGATGAGATTCCCTTTTGAAGTAGGGTTTCTTCCTTCCTCCTTTTGTATGAGTGGCTAGGGCTTGATCATCGTCCCTTGCTAGTAGTGCTTCACGGTTGGCTACCCTTGTCTCTTCTTGGGTGCATTCTTCCCATAGGCTTTCAAACTGTAGTTTCTCCTTTCTGCCGCATACTAACTGGATGAAGGCATCCCAAGGTCTTGTGAGACAATTTAGAGCAGTTAATACAAATTTGTCTTTGTCGATGGTGTCTCCAATCGCTTTCAACTATTCTTTTATCTCGAAAATTCGGGAGAAGTATTCTTGAATCATTTCTCCTTTCTGCATCTTGATATTCTTCAACTGAGTTATGAGATTCATCTTTCGATTGATGTTCTTTCCTTCATATAGTTTTCTTAGAGCATCGAACATTTCTTTCGGAGTTTTCTTTGACGATACATACAAGATCAAATGGTCTTTGATTGAATCTGCAATGATTCTTTGAGCCCTGATTGAGTCCTTCTGATGCTTTTCTTTCTCTACGGCATCTTCGGGTTCCTCCACCTCTTCTTTGATAAATCTTGATAGGTCATTCTCTGCAAGGATCAGACCGTCCTATACTTCCAGGCACGGAAGTTGTCTATGCCTTCTAGTTTCTCAACAAGCTTTGTACTTGCAGACATCTTGTACTTTCGACAACAAAAATAACCAAAAATTAAAATGCTCGAAATCAAGTTTTGACCTTACCAGGAGGTGCGCTTGGCTGAGGCGAGTAGCCTAGTGTCCTCAGATTTGAGAAAATCCAAATTTTACCTCGTCAAATTTGATCTGCGGATTTCTGGACTGGTGCTTCCAGTACTTCTGGTGCTCTGGTACTTCTGGTACTTCTGGTACTGGTTTTGTGGTACTTCTGGTACTTTTGTGAAACTAGGGTTTCACTTTACGGGAGATCCAGCTACTAAAAAGGTGTTCCCTAGGTGCCAAATTGATCCTTGGGGGAGGGCACAGTTTTCTAGGATGATAGGGAGCTGAAAATACTCACTTTTGCAAAACCCTAATTTTGGGGTACGGTAACAGTGACGTTTTTCCTCTTGCAAATTGTGTTTTCTTCAGGTTGGCTCTGATACCATGTTAATGTTTATGCCATTATTATAGTTCTTTGCATTTCATTAGATAAGAGCATAATAAAAACAAGATCACTGAGAAATACACATTCACAAGAGACACGGCATTTATCCTGGGAAACCCTCTAGGGGAAGAAAACCCAGCAAAAATTTCCTTATCATAAATGGCATATACAATGTTCAAGAGATAACTCAAACCAATACAGAAAGTCCTCCCCAAGAGATGTGCCACCCTTCTTCTCCTCTCTCCAACTTCCAATTGCAGCTTGCCTCATAAGATAATGAGCAAGTGAGTGTGTCTAAGAAGTGAGGCGCTAGCCTCTTATTTATATCAACCTGGCACGTGTGAAAGGTCACCATCTGGTAGGGCCGACCTCTCACTCTGGGTGGGTAAACCCACCTTTAATTAATTATGGGTCTTCCATTATAACTGTTGGATCCGACTTCTTATTCTGCACTTTGTAATTGTCCGATGACCAATCCGCAAAAGGGGATTTGGTCCTTATACAATTACCGACATGATTAATCCTCAATGGGGATTAATCCAATAACAATAATAATAATAATGACATGATTAATCCTCAATGGGAATTTAATCCAATAACAAAATAATAATAAGAATGTTCTTCGCAGTTACATTATTTCAACAAGAATACATGATCCAAGAAGGATTAATGTTTAAGGGTAATCAACTTTGTATTCCAAAATGCTCCATGAGGGAGAATTTGCTGAAGGAGAAACATAGTGGAGGATTGGTCGGACATTTCGGTCATGACAAAATGTTCTCAAAGTTAAATGAGTCATATTATTGGCCAGGAATGAGAGAAGATGTCAAACGTTTTGTGAACAGATGCAAAATTTGTCAGCATTCAAAAGGGAAGAGGCAGAATGCAGGCTTTTATCAACCGATACCCATACCAGAGAGGCCATGTGATGTAGTAAGCATGGACTTCATATTAGGGCTGCCAAGAATGCAAAGAGGGTTTGACTCGATATTTGTAGTGGTGGATAGATTTTCTAAGATGGCACACTTCATACCGTGTCAGAAAATCAGTGACACAACTCACATTGTGAATCTGTTTTTCAAAGAGGTCATTCAACTTCACGGCTTACCAAGGAGCATAGTTTTGAATCGAGACACCAAGTTCATGGAACACTTCTAGAGAACCTTATGGAAAAATCTAGGAACGAACTTGTCATTCAGTTCATCTTATCATCCTCAGACGGATGGACAGACGGAAGTTGTGAACAGAAGTTTGGGAGACTTGCTGAGGAGCTTGGTGACAGAACACCACAGTCAGTGGGACAATATTCTGCCACAGGCGGAATTTTCTTATAATGATTCAATAAACAGAAGCACAGGGTAGAGTCCATTCCAAATTTTTTATGGGATACAGCCAAGAGGAGTTTCAGAATTGAGAGATTTAGAACAGAATGCAACTAGGAGTGCTAGTGCAGAAGATTTCATAGAAGCAATGAAGGAACTTCATAGCCAGGTGAAGGAGCGATTGCAAAACTCGAGCCAAGAACATAAGCTCAGAGCAGATCAACACAAGAGACAACTTCAATTTGAGGTTGATGATTTGATTCTGGCACATCTAAGAAAAGAAAGGTTCCCGAAGGGGGCATATAACAAACTGGAGATGAAGAAGATCGAACCATGTAAGGTCTTGAAGAAATTTGGGGCAAATGCTTATGAGATTGAATTACCCGATGGGATCATAATTTCTCCGATATTCAATGTCTCAGATTTGTACCCATACAAAGCTAAGGAAGCAGGAACAAGTGATGAACAACCAGAGGTTCAGTGGACCAAACAGATGCCAATTGCAGAGAATCCATAGATGGAAAGCATACTGGACAAAAGAGTTAGTAAGAGCACCAGGAGAAAGGAATACTTTGAATACTTGGTCAAATCGAAGGGACATCCAGTTGAAGATGCCAGCTGGGAAAATAAAGCAGAGATCCAAAAGCATGGACAGACCGTGCGAGAGCTCAAGGTTAGGAGCCCATGAAAATTTTCAAGCAAGGGAGTATGATGCAGGAGCATCACCAACGTCAAGCGAGCGTGGGGCAAGCGCCAACGCATTTTGGCACATGATGAATTGTTTGAATGTCTTGATCTTTGATACGCCAAACTTAAATGTAACAATTAAGAAAGGGTGTACTTGTAGATTGTAATTAGACCTTGAGCGTTCCGCTCTCGTCTGAAGGACTAAGAGGCATTTATGCTAGTAAATGTAAGTAGGTAGCTTTGAATTCTTAGATTAGACAGTTTTAGGAGTCGGAGGGAAAACGAATATAAACACCCTCACTTGTATCATTGTAACATAATTAGCAGCATAATAAATCAAGAGAGCATAGGAGAGCAGAAGCAGAGAGTTATGTAGAGTAAAAACCCATGTACAGAAATTCTAGATTAATACAAAGATCTTTAGTTCAGACTCATGGTGTCCTATTGTTTTCTGTGTTGTACATGTTGATTGATATATGCTTGTTTACTCTCTGTTGTGCATTTCTTTTGATGCGTGAATGTTTGATTTCATATTTAATGTCTGAAATCTGAAGAGAGGGAGAGTAAGGAATGAGTTTCAATTGTTTCTCTGTCTGAGCAAGAGTTTTCCTGCAAGGAGTGTAGTGAAATTGTCCGCAAGGTGTGTGTTGACAGAAGTCAGAGTTCGTCTCTGCAAGCTCAGGAGGGATAACATTGTTCTCATTCTCGCAGAAGTGCAAGTTAAGCACAGGAGTTGTGCAAGGTGTGCGCAGGCCGAGTAGATTCTCATAGTTTGCAGCCTAAGGAAATTGTTGAAAGATTGTTGTCGCAGGGAGTGCGCAGAGTCTAAGAATTCAAATACTTGGAGTGTATTTGAAGAATTGTTGCAAGGAGTGCGCGCAAGAATTTTCCCCAAAGGACTTGAGGATTTTTCAATCAAGTTCAGGAGGGATGGGATCTTCGAAGTTGACGAAGAGAAACTCAAAACGAATTAGTGCCTTAAAGTGTTGAAAGGAGGTGCAGCGACATTGTTTGTTGGTAGATAAGTTTCGCGAAGGAACACTTTGTTCATTTCACGGGAATCGTCAAGGAGAAATTGGACGGTCAAAATTCTCCGAGGGGAATTCGCGAAGTCCCGAGAACCATCAGATCTTGCAGAGGAGCAAGAAGGTTACAGCGAGTGCTTTTCTAAGTGAAAGCTCAGGAGCGAGGACAACCGTAGGATCCAAGCCAACAAGGGTCGTTGGATCACCCACGTAAATCTCATTTCGGGGTTTCGTGAGTTGAAGGATCGAAGCCTTTGCATCAAGACTCGCGAGGTCGCGAGGTGAAAAGTCCCAAAATAGCGAGAGAATCTGAGCCGTCCGATTGGAAGGACATGTGTCACAAGATCCTCTTTATCGGGGATTCGGACATCGGGGTTTAGAAGAGGAAGTCCTTCAACTTCGCGAGTGGCGAAGCTGCGAAAAAAATCAGGACCGTCCATCTGAGAGTGGACAGGTGGCATACTCACTGACACGGAGGTCAAACCTTCATTGACCAATTCGAGGTTTCGTGAGTTGAAGAGCCAAAAGTTCAGCATCCGGATTCACGAAGTTGCGAAGTCTGAGAACTCCAAAAAGGTGGGAAGTTCCATCATGGGACCCGCGTAGATGACATGTCGGAATTTTGCCATTTAGGCATATCGGAGGATAAGAGGTTGATACTTTTGTCCCGAAAGTCCCGAAGTCGTGAAACCGCGAGAGAATCGCAACCATCCGTTAGGAGGAGGACATGTGGCAGAGATCAAGGGATCTCGCGAACTCGGAGGTTCGCAAGGTGAGAGACAAAACCTTGGGTGCTCCAAGTCGCGAGTGGCGAAATCGCTAGGAGCGAGGATAGCCGTTGGATCAGGAACCCCATCGCATTTCGCGCATTCTGGGGTTCGGAGGTTGAAAGGAGTTGTTTTCGACATCAGAAGTCGTGAAGTGTCGAAATCCGAGGCACAGAGGAAACACGTGGCAGAACCACAAAGTGGGCCCGGGAAAATCGATAGGTGAACACACGTCACCTAGTGGAAGGGGTCAACACTCTGTTGACTCTCGCATATCAAGAATTCGTGAAGTAAGAGCACAAGAGTTCAACCTTTGAACTCATGAAGTGTCGAGTAGCAAGAGGAGCTTGCGTGAAGCTCAGCCATTGGTCACGCGTAGAGGGCGCTGATGAAAGAAGAGCTACACCCATTTCGCGATCTTGGGTATCGCGAGATTGGAGAGGAAGAGTCGGGAGTCACGACTCGCAAACTCGCGAGATTGCGAGCTGAGAAAAGGACATGTGGATCGATAAATTGCAGATTCCAGTAGGAATCCAAAAGAGTCGATCCAGCTCAAAGGGGTTAAAGAACGATCATGTGAGCGGATCTCGGTCCGAGGGCCGATAGGTCTACGTCAGAATGTCTCAGGAGAATCTACAGCCAAGGAACTATGGGATAATTTGGGGAATTTGTATCAATCAAAGTCCCTGGTAAACAAGTTATTTCTTCGAAAGAAGTTGTATCATCTTAGGATGGAATATGGAGATTCTATGACAGAAAATCTAAATGCCTTTAATACTCTGGTAAGTCAACTTGGCTCTGTTAATATTACGATTGCAGAAGAAGATAAGTGTATTACTTTGTTATGTTCTTTGTCGGACTCTTGGGATAATCTGGTTGTAGCAATAGGTAGTACCACTCAATCTACATTGAAGTATGAGGATGTGGTTGCATCCTTGTTATCTGAAGAGATGAGGTGAAAAAGCATGGATAGTCATAGCACAGATGCTTTGTTTGTAAGAGGTCATACCCAAGATAGGAACCCTGGTAAGCCTTTGGGGTGGAGATCTAAATCTACAGGTAGATCTAAGTCTCTAGGAAAATCTTTGAGGAAATGCTGGAAGTGTGGTAAAACAGGGCATTATAAGAAAGATTGTAAGTCTAAGAAGGTTGAAAAACCAAAGGGATCTGATAGTACCTCTTCCACAGAGGCGAAAACCTCCACTGAAGAAGGAGGTGAGGTTTACTTGGCATCTACAAGTACACATGCAGACCATGATGTATGGTTGATCGACTCAGGTGCATCATACCATATGACTCCTCACAGGGAGTGGTTCTCTGAATATGAAAAATATGATGGTGGTGATGTATTCCTAGGACATGACTCGACAGCAAAAATCTTGGGACATGGAAGGGTTAAGTTGCTGCTAAAAGATGGAAGGATTAGAACACTTCCTGGGGTTCTGCACATTCGAAAACTAGCCAGGATCCTAATATCTATAAGCAAGATGGATGATGCAAGAGTGGACACTATATTTGGAAAGAACACTTGCAAGATGGTACGAGGAGCAATGGTGTTGATGAGGGGAGTTCAGTGTGGAACTCTGTACAAGTTGTTGGGAAGCACTATACTAATGGGTGAAACAGTTCTGTTGTCCTTGAACAGAGAAATAAAGAAGACAAGACCAATATTGTACCTGGAAAGAAGACCATGTTGTGGCATCAAAGACTGAGACATATTGGAGAAAAGGGCCTTCGAACACTACACGGTAAAGGTATGGTTGAAGGTATGTCTAATTGCACTCTGGATTTTGATTTCTATGAACATTGCATATATGGTAAACAGAATTGAGTAAGATTCCCATCTAGTGCTACAAGAGCAAAGGGGATCTTAGAGTTGATACACAGTGATGTGTTTGGGCCTGTTCATTTTCCATCCCTAGGTAAATTTGTGTATTATGTTTCATTCATAGATAATTTTTCAAGGAACACATGGATTTATTTTCTTAGAAAGAAATCCGAGGTATTTGATAAATTTAAAGAGTTTAAGCCTCTGGTAGAAAATCAGAGAGAGAAGAAAATAAAGGTATTGAGAACAGATAATGGTGGAGAATTCTGCGGAAATGAATTCGAAGAATTTTGTAAGAAGTGTGGTATAGAAAGACAAAAGACTACTCTATACACTCAGCAGAATGGAGTTGTAGAAAGGATGAATAGGACACTGATGGAAAAAGAAAGGATCATGCTCAGCAGTTTCGGGTTAGGAAAAGAATTCTGGGCAGAGGCAGTGGGTACAGCATGTTACCTGGTCAATCGATCACCTTCATCAGCGTTGGATGATAAAACTCCACATGAGGTATGGTCTGGAAAGAAACCCTCTCTTCAACATCTTAGAGTGTTTGGTTGTGATGCTTATGTACATGTTCCAAAGGAAAATAGAAGTAAGATGGATAAAAACATTTATCTTTATTGGTTATAAAGATGGTGTGAAAGGTTATAAGCTTTGGAACCCAGAAACCAAGAAAATTGTTTACAATCGAGATGTTGTTTTCAGAGAGGTAAAAGATGTGTCCAAACAAGAATTCCTGCCAATGCAAGATGAACCTGAGAAAATAGAGCTTGAGTTGGATGATGCAAAATCTGAATCATCTGAAGAAGACGAAGCAGAAGAAGAAGAACCCCATACCCCAGTATTAAGGAGATCGGTGAGAGATAGAAGGAAACCAGAAAGGTATAGTCCACCTGATTTTCGTTCCAATTTTGTTTTTTCTATTACCGATGATGATCCCAAAACTGTCAGGGAAGCAGTGAATTCAAAGGATAGTAAACTCTAGAAGAAAGCCATGGTTGAAGAAATGGATGCCTTGGATAAGAATGAGGCATGGGATATAGTTGAGTTTCCAGCTAGAAGAAAATCTATTGGTAGCAAATGTCTATTTAAGAAGAAGTTTAATGCACAAGGTAAAGTGGAGAAATACAAAGCTCGGTTAGTAGAAAAAGGTTATTCCCATGTAGAGGGAATTGACTTTGGTGAGATTTTTTTTCATGTTGCTAAGTTAACTTATATTATATTTCTTTTATCTATTGCTGCTGCTTTTGATCTTGAAGTGGAACAGATGGATGTGAAGACAGCATTCCTACATGGAGATCTAGAAGAAGAAATCTACATGAAGCAACCAGAAGGCTTTGTAGTGAAGGGAAAGAAAGAGTTGGTTTTTAAGTTAAAGAAGTCACTATATGGTCTGAAGCAATCACCTAGGATGTGGTACCAAAAGTTTGACACATACATCCTTGGATTGGGATTTGTAAGAAGCAAGGATGATCACTGTGTATATTCCAAGAAGGTTGGTAATCACTTCATTTATGTAGTGTTGTATGTTGATGACATGTTGTTGGTAGGAAATAACATGGATGTTATCAAGGAGGTGAAATCACAGCTATCCTCCAAATTTGACATGAAGGATCTCTGTGCTGCTAACTTCATTCTGGGAATGGAGATTAAAAGAGATCGTGCAAATAGGAAACGCTGGTTGAATCGGAGAAAATATGTTGAGATGATATTGCAGAGGTTTAATATGCATGGAAGTAAACCAGTCAAGGTTTCTATTCCTATAGGTGTAAATTTATCTGCAGATTTGTGTCCCAAGACACAGAAAGAAGAAGAGGACATGTCCCATGTTTCATATGCCAGTGCAGTTGGCAGTTTGATGTACGCAATGGTCTGTACTAGACCGGACATTGCACATGCAGTGGGAGTTTTGAGCAGGTATATGTCAAAACCAGGAAAGGAGCATTGGACAGCAGTAAAGAGGGTCTTCAGGTATCTTTGTGGCACTACCAGTTATGGATTGTGCTACCAAGGAAGACCAAGACTGGATAGAGTGTTGGACATACATGGCTTTGTTGATGCAGACTGGGCTGGAGATATGGATCACAAAAAATCTACAATTGGGTATGTGTTTAACCTATTTGGAGGAGCAATCAGTTGGATGAGCAAAAGACAGACTGTAGTGGCACTCTCAACTACAGAAGTTGAATACATGGCAGCCACTCATGCAAGCAAGGAAGCAGTATGGTTACAAAGATTGTGTTCAGGTATTGGGTTGGTACAACACGCAGTGAGATT
This sequence comes from Picea engelmannii, assembly GCA_009831015.1. Classification (NCBI taxonomy): domain Eukaryota; kingdom Viridiplantae; phylum Streptophyta; class Pinopsida; order Pinales; family Pinaceae; genus Picea; species Picea engelmannii. The sequence goes on along the minus strand of ML797168.1, from coordinate 391,865 downwards.
AGATTGTGACAGTCAGAGTGCAATCTTCCTGGCAAAGAACCCAGCTTACCATTCGAAGACAAAGCATATTGATGTACAGTATCACTTTGTGAGAGACATGGTTGAGGAAAAGAAGGTGTTGTTGGAAAAGGTTGACACTTTGAAGAATGTTGCAGATTCATTGAGAAAGTCTGTGAGCACAGAAAAGGTCTCCTGGTGTAGAGTAACAATGGGCATTTCTGCCTTGGATTGTTGACTATATAATCCCCTGGACCCCTGGATGCAAAGAAAACAATAAGTGGGAGAATGTTGGGTATGTGTTATATTCGTTGCATGTGTGTGTGTGGGCACGTCAGATATGACAATTGTGTTTGACGATCCCTCGTACTAGTGCCCTGTTTGTGTCGTGTGCATCGGGTGCTTTCCTAGGGGAGTCCTAGGGGGGGAAGGTATGCTCTCCCCTGTTTACGCGCAGCGTTCGGGGCAGCGCCCCGAAATTTTTGTTTTGGGCGGTTTTTGCTATTTTTAGTGGTTTACTAAAAATAATTTTGGTTTTAGGGATTAGGGTTTTGGTATATAAGGAATACCTAGAAACATTGTATATATTGTATAGTGAATGGTGAAATTCGATATAATGAATATAAGAAAGGTTTTCCCGGTTGAGGGTTTCCGGTATAAAATCTTTGTGTACTTTGTGTATGAGCCATTGATTAATTTATGTTTTGCTTAAGAATCTATATGCATTTCTTTAATTCACAGATTCAAAACTTACAAGGGAGAGGAGAGCTTGGGTGCTTGTTTCTGTGGAGAGAGACATTCAGTTTCTGGCTCTGTTTATTTCTAGTGATCATTTCTGCTAGAGGGAGGGCACACATGTTGAGAGGACTAACAGCTACCTGATAGCAGATCTGCTTGGAGGATTTGAGCTCTGACAGTTTCAGTGGAGAGGCAACACAGGAGAGGACATTCCTATGGAGGTTTTTGTTCATTGGGTTACTAATGAGCTAGGGCACTTCAGTTCAGTGCAGAGGGCAACAAAGGAAGAGGGTGCACCACAGTTTGGGCACTTCTCTTTCTGGTTCTTGTGGCAAGGCTTGTGAGGAGCTTGCTATGTATACATGTTCCATTGTATTTCATTACTTGTTGTATCTCTTTCTTTGATCATCATTATATAGACATATATCCCAAATTGGTTTTCCCTGGGGGGGGGTTATCCAGGGTCATGTTGACCAAAAATACCTATGTACAAAAATGCATGTGTTAGTCTTTTAGATCTGTTCATTTTCAGCTATAAATATCTTTAGGTGTGTTGTACTTATTTTAGTATGCATGTGTTAACTTCTAGTTACTAAAACTACATGCTAGAGCACCTAAAATTGGAAGTGCAGCCGTAACAAATCAGCAAGAAGTTCTTGGATTGTTTTTTGTCCTAAAACAGCAGAAAATACTTTACATAATAGTTGAAACTTAGAGCCTAACTGTGGTCAAAGACAGACCCAGTAGGCATACTTGATAGGACCTATAAAATCTTCACGGTATCAGAGCTGAGGTGGCTGAAATTTTGAGCAGTTGGGATAGCATTTTGTTGGTTGTCATATGCATCTTCTTAGAAGATTTTTGAGGACAGCCATTGACTCAATCAGTGGTTGTTAGAGGGCATATTTTTGCAAAGGACAGTTGGGCAGTTTTTGGCACTTATGGACTGTTGGAGTTACTTCACACACACCTAGGATTTCTTTTTCCTAAGTTTATTCCTTGTTTATTAGTCATAATTAGTCATTATCCAGTCTCCTATATTTTAGGGGAGAATATTCTACCTGGAGAATATTCTCTTTCAGATGACACTTCAGTTTGACTAGTTGAGTTGAGTTTAGATGTTGCATTGGGATCATCACCATGCAATATTGGGATCATCACCATGCTAATTTCACCTTGTCTGGGTATCATCACCAAAGTGGCGCATTATCCTTGATTCCCTGAGTTAACTCCTCACTACTCTATGTTCATTCAGTTAACTGAAGACTATTTGACTAGTTAACTCAACTAGGTGGCAGTTCACTCCCGTAACTGCCTGAGAGACTAGAATAGGTGGCAGTTCACTCCTGTAACTGTTGGTGTGTGTCCAGATCACTCTAGACCACCACTATGGCAAATTGGTTCCTAAGTTTATTCCTTGTTTATTAGTCATAATTAGTCATTATCCAGTCTCCTATATTTTGGACATTTGAATTTTAGATACATGCAACAACTTAGCAAGCACAAATTAGTTGATGGTCTACCAGACATCCATTTCTCCAAGGGAGTGTGTGAGGGATGTGTTCTCGGGAAACACCCTCAAGAGAAATTCGACAAAGGAAAGTCTCAGCGAGCTTCCGCACCTTTGGATCTGATCCACAGTGACCTCATGGGTCCTTTTCCGCATCCATCAATCAGCAAAGCAAGGTTTTTTCTCATTTTTGTTAACGATTTCTCACATTTTACTTGGATCTACTTTCTCAGGCAAAAATCAAAAGTCTTTCAATACCTCAAAGATTTCAAAGCTTTGGTTGAGACATAGTCCGGAAAGAATATCAAAGTCCTCCAAAATGATAACAGGGGAGAGTATGCAAATCATGATATCCATAATCTTTGCCATGAGGCAGGGATTCAGCTGCAGCACACAGTTCCCTATACTCCGCAGCAAAACGGAGTTGCTGAGCGGAAAAACAGATCTCTAAAGGAGATGGCATCTTGCATGCTACATGCAAATTCATTACCACAGAGACTATGGACCGAAGCACTTAATTGTGCAACATACATCCAAAATAGATCTCCCCATAGATCTTTCAAGGATAAGACCCCCTATGAGGCTTGGAGCAGCCTCAAACCAGAAGTGACCCACTTTCGCATTTTCGATTCACGTGCATGGGCCCGAATTCCCTCTGAAAAGAGGAAGGTACTTGATCCACAGAGCATTGAGTGCATTTTTGTTGGATACCCCAACGGTGTGAAGGGATATCGGCTTATTGATCTTTCCTCGAACTGACTCATAATTTAGCATAGTGTCCATTTCGAGGAAAGTGTCTTGCATGTACCTTAGCAGCCGCATGTAGATACATTCACTCTTCCACCTATCCGAGATGTGAGAATGCACATGCCAGCCCTTCTTCAGATGAGAGTTTTGATTTAGAGGACTCAGATGATTCAGATTCAGAGTCAGTACAGTCAGATGCAGAGTCAGAGAATCCATATGTAGTTGCAGATCCAGAGCAAAGGCCCAAGTGGGCACAGACTACTCTTCAGGATGCAAGGGATCTCGTAGGTGATCCAGCCGATACTAGGAGGACTCGATATGATTTCAAGAATCCTCCTGTTTCACTCACTCCCACTAAACCATTTCCCTCCAGGCATCTTTTCTTGGTTTAGTCTTCCGATCCACAGTCTTATGGCGAGGCTACTGGAAATCCATTTTGGGAATCTACCATGCAGGAGGAGTACAACTCCCTCGTCGAGAACCAGACTTGGGATCTGGTTCCCCTTCCTTTTGGGAGGAAACTTGTCAGATGCAGATGGGTCTACAGGACCAAGAGCACAGCAGATGGAAAGATCAACAGATACAAAGCCAAGCTTGTTGCCAAAGGATTTCAATAGGTTCATGGTATTGACTATGATGAGACCTTCACTCCAGTAGCGAAGATGGATTCCATTTGATTGGCCCTTGCTATTGCGGAATCCAAGGGATGGGAAGTCCATCAGATGGACGTGAAGAATGCATTTCTTCACGGTGATCTCTCTGAGGAGATATACATGGAGCAGCCCCATGGATTTATGCATGACTCATCTTTGGTTTGTCGGCTGAAGGAGCCACTTTATGGCCTTAAGCAAGCTCTAAGGGCATGGTATGCCAAGATGGACTCCTACCTATTGTCACGGAACTTTGTACCTTGTAAATCAGACCCGAATGTCTACACGCTCAGGACGGTTGATTCACTTATACTTTTAGTTCTGTATGTCGATGATTTGTTGATCACCGGCTGCTCGACTTCAGCGACTGCTACAATCAAGAGGATTCTTCATGACAGGTTTTTTATGACGGACATGGATCCACTACACTTCTTCCTTGGACTTGAGATCAGTCAGGATGCATCAGGCATCAAACTGTCTCAAGCCAAGTATGCACGAGATCTCCTTGAGAGATTTCACATGACAAACTGCAAGTCTTCTTCGACTCCTTTCCTATCAGGAGTCAAACTTGAGGATGGAGGGGAGACTCCACTAGTTGACAGCACACTGTATAGACATCTAGTGGGGAGCTTGTTTTATCTCACACACTCCAGACCAAACCTCTCCTATGTAGTTGGCGCAGTTTCCAGGTTCATGTAGGAGCCGCATGAGCTACATTGGAAGGTTGCAAAGTGTATCCTTCGATACGTACAGGGCACCATCACCTTTGGGATTCATTATGCAGTAGACTCTACATTAGATCTCATTGGGTTTACTGATTCTGACTTGGTTGGCGATAGCATTGATCGCAAGTCCACATCTGGTTACTCACTCAGTCTTGGTTCCGAGCCTATTTGTTGGTCGAGAAAGAAGCAAGTTTCCATTGATCTATCTTCAGCCGAGGCAGAGTACAGAGGGGTAGTTAACATAACCATTCAAGCTATGTGGCTACAACATTTTCTCACTGAGTTGGGCATTCAGTTTCATCGGTTGATCGTCATCTGGTGTGACAACCATAACACTCTGAAGTTCTGCAGAGATCCATTTTAGAGGAAGCAAATGAAGCACATTGAGATCCACATGCACTACATCCGAGACTTAGTAGACAAGGGGATCATCGACTTATAGTTCTGTCCTTCAGCAGAACAAACGACAAACATTTTCACCAAGACCTTCACTGAGCAGAAATTCCATTCTCTGCGAGGTCGTCTTGGAGTGAAGGACACAGTTGCCTAGCAACTGTATTTCTTCTCTTTACATACATTGTACCTTGAGGGGGGGTTTTCCCACGAGGTTTTCCCTCTTTCCTCACTTTATTTTCAGTGTATCTTTCGTACTTGGGTACCTAACATGGCCTCGTTGTCGGGACCCAATCTTTATTTTCACCATAGTGATGTTTAGGGGGGGTGTTGGAATTACTTCACACACACCTAGGATTTATTTTTCCTAAGTGTATTCCTTTTTTATTAGTCATAATTAGTCATTATCCAATCTCCTATATTTTAGGGGAGAATATTCCACCTAGAGAATATTCTCTTTCAGTTGACACTTCAGTTTGACTAGTTGAGTTGAGTTTAGATGTTGCATTGGTATCATCACCATGAAACATTGGGATCATCACCATGTTAATTCGACCTTGCCTTGGTATCATCACCAGAGTGGCACATTAGCCTTGATTCCTTGAGTTAACTCCTCACTACTCTATGTTCAGTCAGTTAACTGAAGACTAGTTGACCAGTTAACTCAACTAGGTGGCAGTTCACTCTTGTAATTGCCTGAGAGACTAGAATAGGTGGCAGTTCACTCCTGTAACTGCTGGTGTGTGTCCAGATCACTCTAGACCACCACTAAGGCAAATTGGTTCACCTCAAGTCGAACTCGTACAGCCTCTTTTCATACCTGCGTGGAAAGAAGTGAGGCTGTAGAGACGACCTCTTTTCACACCTACTCACTAGGAGTGAGGTCGTGGATTCGCTTGCCTCTTTTCACACCTGTGTTGACAGGAGTTAGGCAGTTTTCCTTTGCATTGAGAGCATCAGAGTGAGCATAGTTGGAAAACATTTCAGTATCTCATATGTGTGTGGAGGATAGGCTAGTCGGGGCTAGCAATTGGTCACCTTGGAAGGCGAGGATGGTCTTTGTCTTAGAGGACCTATAGCTATGGGATATAGTCGAGGCAGTTGTTCCTCCCATTCTTGTCACTGCTCCTATCTTTGTAGCAGAATTCAGGAGGAAGAACAACAAGGTAAAGAGGATCATATGCGATGCTGTGAGAGATCACATTATTTCCCACTTGACTAGGAAGACTTGTGCATACGATATGTGGGCATCTTTGTGCAAGTTGTACGAGAGATTTAATAAGAACCGGAAGATGGTTCTTCATGACCAACTCAGGGGAATTCACATGCTCAAGGAAGAGACAGTTACTTCATTCCTTGGTAGATACACTCATATCAGAGATGATCTTGCAGCCATTGGAGAGGTTGTGAACCCTAACTCTTTGGTGAGGCAAGCTATGAATAGCTTCACCAAACCGTGAGGTCCATTTGTACGGGGCATTGTTTCCAGGGAGGTTATGCCTACATGGGAGAGGATGTGGGATGACTTCGTCCAGGAGGAGATTAGGCTTGCAACTGAGACTTCTGGAGAGCAGCAGCAACAGACAGTTCTGAGTGTTGAGAACCTTTCTCTTTGGACAAACGGAAAGAAGAAGATCGGCCGTGGAGGTCAGCAGGGTCCCAAGTTTGGGGCCCCACCACAGGGAGGAGAGAGAAGCAGCAGCGGTGGGTAGAGGAGAGACATGAGCACAGTGAGATGCTTTGCTTGTGGAGAGATGGGTCACTATGCAGGACAGTGTCCCAAGAAGAAGAAGAAGCAGTAGGATGTGTTAGCAGCGACAACAGAGGAGATAGAGTTTAGTGATCAGTTTGCCAGAGAGTGTGCATTCATTACTACTTTATCTGCTATTACACCATCCAACACTAGATGGGGAGACAGAGTTGAGGAGGACCGACTGACTCACAGCAATGATTCAGAGGGAGATGATACTCAGTGTCCCTGGACATCTTCAGAGTGGGTGACTGGTCCACCCAGTATAGCTACAGTTTCATAGCAGTCGAGTATATAAAGAGTTGGCGCTACAGCTTCAATGCATCAGAGGTTGATGAGGAGGAGCAGCAGGGCACCACGAAGGCTTGAGCCTCACATAGCTTCTGAGACGGGCAGATCAGGTTCTAGATCCACTTCAGGTGGAGGTGACTTGGCGAGAGGCCAAGTTGATGAGTCTTGGTGAGAGACCAAGAGGGGGAGACTCTTGGTGAGATGCCAAGAGTAGAGACTCTTGGTGAGAGGCCAAGAGTAGGAGGAAATCCTTGGTGGGAGACCGAGGTGGAGATCTTCGGTGTGATTCCAAGATCTAGGTGATCTTGGATAGATGGAGATTCAGTGTCATTTATAGATCATACAGATTGAGTAGATCTGCGACAGAGTCCACTTTCAGTGATCAGGGTACAGCCATACTCAGCGAGCATATGCCAGGAGGCAACCATGTCATCTGTAGGGACGGATTGGTGGTGACAAGACTTTCCTTAGTAAGAGGGAGTGTTGAGATTTGGGTACCTCGAGAAGTGGTCCCCATGTGCTTATGAGTCTCTAAGCACAAAGGGGGAAGACTATTACCCTTGTACTTTACTTTATTATTCTAATTTCACTCTGACTTAGGAGTTTTAAGTCAAAAGTGAAATATGTCACTTAAGTCATAAAGTGACAATTAATTCACAATGTGGGTGAATTAATAAACATAAAGCAACTAAGGAAAGTGGGTTTCCTTAGTGATATTTTAGGATGAGATCTCACCCATTGATTAGACTTGGCTAGATCTAATCTAGGCCATTGATCTTTTAGGGTTGGCTCAAAGAGGCTAAAGAGAGGGTAAAGGTATTTTTGGAGACTCATTCTTCACTTGTGAGTTTTGGAGAAGAGAAGAGGGGCGCATTTCTTGAGGAGAAGGACGGCGCACTTCATGAGGGTTTGAGAAAAACCCTTGATATCTTGAGGAGAAGCTTGTGGTTGGTTTGATCTTGCATGGAGAGCATTTCCATGGAGCCATAGCTTCCATTTTTGAGAGGGAGCATTTTCATAGAGGAGGGCGCATCTTGAGGAGGAGGGCACATTATTTTTCTTTGTTTTCTCATCAGGAGAGGAGGACTTGTCAGATTGAGATGAGATCTGATGCATAGGGAGAGGAGAGCTTGGGCGCTTGTTTCTGTGGAGAGATACATTCAGTTTCTGGCTCTGTTTATTTCTGGTGATCATTTCTGCTAAGAGGAGGGCGCACATGTTGAGAGGACTAGCAGCTACCTGGTAGCAGATCTACTTGGAGGATTCGAGCTCTGACAGTTTCAATGGAGAGGCAGCATAGGAGAGGACATTCCTGTGGAGAGATTTCTTCATTGGGTTACTGATGAGTTAGGGTGCTTCAGTTCAGTGCAGAGGGCAACAAAGGAAGAGGGTGCACCACAGTTTTGGCACTTCTCTTTCTGGTTCTTGTGGCAAGGCTTGTAAGGAGCTTGCTATGTATACAGGTTCCATTATATTTCATTACTTGTTGTATCTGTTCCTTTTATCATCATTATATAGACATATATCCCAAACTGATTTTCCCCGGGGGGGGTTTATCCATGTCATGTTGACAAAAAATACCTGTGTACAAAAATGCATGTGTTAGTATTTTAGATTTGTTCATTTTCAATTGTAAATATCTTTAGGTGTGTTGTACTTATTCTAGTATGCATGTGCTAACTTCTAGTTACTAAAACTACATGCTAGAGCACCTAAAATTGGAAGTGCAACTGTAACAAATCAGCAAGAAGCTCTTGGACAGTTGGTTGTCCTAAAATAGCAGAAAATACTTTACATAACAGTTGAAATTTAGAGCCTAACTGTGGTCAAAGACAGACCCAGTAGGCATGCTTGATAGGACCTGTAAAATCTTCAAAAAGCCTCCAAGACATGAAGTCCATTTTTCAGTCCAGTTATCATGCAGAGATGCATAAATCTCAGAGACTCGGTCAACAACTACAGAAGCAACAGAAGGAGACTATCATCCAAGTAAAACATCTGGATGGAAATCAGCAACTCCATGGCAGAGATATGGCCATTCATACAAATTGTTTTTGAACAACATGAACTGGTCCAGAAGGCCATAGAAGCAATTGGAAATATAAGGGAAGAATTGGGGGAGAAGCCTAAAAAGGCCACTGAGCTCATCAGGTTCATAAACTCCAAGACCAAGTAGGAGTTAGAAGCATTGGAAATTGAAGACAGGACAGAAACTATCCTTGAGGTCAAGAAGGTCTTGACCAAGAAAGGATTAATGTTGCAGCTAGAAGAGAAAGCTCAGATGATGGACATTGGAGTGCAGAGATTTTTCAGCAAGGTTGAAATGCTAGACAAGAAGGGACTCCCTGGACTGCTAGTAATAAATGACAAGATCATCACTCTATCATATTACAAGCAGAAGATCAAAACAGTGGCAAAGGATGGTTCTAAATTTGCAGGTATACAAGGAAGCATTACTGGAAAGGTGTTTTTAGAAACATTACAGTTGGACCTAAGCATCAAACATGAGATAAAGCACATTTTTATCACAAAGCCTACTTTTTCCAAGTACACTGAGATGGACGAAATATACAGAAAGTTACTCAAGGTTTCCATCCCTAGTCAAAAGAGATGGGAATACTTGTGTTATTTACTTGAGTAAAGGTGATGTGGATTTCCAAGTCAACGTGGAGAAGACAGTCAAGTCAAAGTGATGAATCATTAACTACTTCCCCCAGAATCAGCACCAAGGATTCGAATAGATTAGCAGCATTCCTATTATTTTATAATTTGTAATCTAGTTAGTTAGATTTTGTCTCCACAATATCCTAGTCATTAATGACAAGATCAGATGTAACTATTGTATAAATACTTCTCACTTCAAAGTATTGAGGTGTGATTTTTGCGCCCAAGGAGTTATTTGTGTAATCTTTTCAAAAGGATCGACCAGTAATAAAAAGGCTATTCACATGATTCTTGTGTTTGATCGTTGGTGATGTTTATCTTTTTCTGTTAAATGTTTTGCTTTTCTCCGTGATCATTATTTTTCAGTTTTTAATCATTAAAAGGAAGTTAAAGAACAGAATTTTTCTGGTACACTTTGTTTATGGTATTTTAATGGTCTATATGTTTTTCATCTGAAGTTAAGTAGAGAAATTCTTGATTGCTTCTTTACTCGGCAGACTTTCACATCTTTTTCTGTCTTATTCACCCCATTTGATTCCAATAGATCCAACGGTCTCACTACCTTTCCCTGTGAAGGAACCTCATAAAATTTGCATCTGATTCTAATCTTTAATACAGACCCCATAGCCCAATGGAATTTTAATGCATTTCTTCAGCCAACCTTTATAAACAAACTAACTAACTAAGACTATTTTAACTAGCCTAATATCTAAAACCTAAACAAATCTAAATCATACAGAGAGATCCCTCTCTGAAACTACAAGGGCTAGAGCCCAGTTTCAAAAGTGGTTTTGGTAAGTTACCTATGTCAATTTATTCTACCATTGACAACCTCTGGGAATCACAGATTGCTAACATAGTGGCGACCATACTGGGGAACTGAACAAGTTTTCTAACTTTATGAATTGTCTTCTCTAGATAAGAAAACTTTATTTCTGAACAATCAAAGATCTAACTTTCAAGAGATAAATGTTCAGAGGTTGTTGAAATTTGTAAATATTAAATTAGATTTATTAAAGTTTAAGTTTCGGCCCCAAAAAGAATTCACACCAGATCTCACCCTGATCCAGAACCTGTAAAAGTAGTAGATAATCCAGAAAGATTAATCAAAAAAAGGAATACAGCAGAAAGTCAAGGGAGTAGCAGTCCTCTTCCTAGGGCCACTTCTCTTTCATAGAAGCTTTTCATAATCCAAGACATCGAGTTTGACCTACCTTTTGAGCATAGCCTTTTCAGAACCAAATCCGATAGCTTTGTGGATGAAATAGTACTAGATCAAACCATCCTCCAACCTAGAACCCCTAAAAGACTCTCTCCTGGAATAGATTTTAATCAACATATCCTTCAATAGTTCGAGAAACTACAAGATCTAGCATCAAATATTGACCAAGCGTTGTATAAATCTCATTTCTAGTGATTTGTTGAGTTTTTTTCCCTTTCTATTGTTGCAGCTTTTGTCAATCCTCAAATAACTCATTCTATACCTCCCAACCATGCTTCCTCCACATCTTTTGTTACTTCTCTAACGATCATACAAGTTGTCATCCGGCCTCCTCCACCAATCATGGTAGCAGGATATTCTCCCCTGGTGTTAGTTGCTCCCTTACATAACATTCCTCGAGACTATCAAACCAAGATTCCTCGGTTTGATGGCATTGGAGCCCTTAATGCACAACAACACGTGGATAAAATGAATGGTTTCTTCGATTTACGAGAATTTGATGAGGCAGATTTCCAAATGAGACTCTTTGCACAAACTTTAACTGGTGATGTTAATAAATGGTTTAAAGCATTACCTACTTCTAGCATTGTTGATATTGTTGTTTTTCACCGATCATTTCTCAATAGATGGGAGGTAAAGAAAAACCCTCTCCAAATTTTATTTGAATATGAAAATATCAGAAGAAACCAAAGGGAAATTGTACAGGACTATTGCACTCGTTTTAATAATATCTATAATGCAATTTCTATTGATATCAAACCTCCTCAAGGCCTAGCCTTGATCAAGTTCCCTGATGGATTTGATGTTGATATGTCCTACCAATTGAGAGAAAGAAACTCTTCCACTCTGTAAGATATGCAGAAATGTGTTGTGAGTGTTGAAGAAAACCTATTAGCTAGGAGAGCTAGGCAAAGAAAAGAAAGGAGAGTCACAATCAAGGAAGAACCTTCCACCTCCACTGCATATGCTAAAATAGAATCTTTGGTTAGAACTATGGAGAGAATGATGGAGAGGTTAGAAATCATTGATAGGAACCCACCTAGAGAGAACCAACCTGCCCCTCAAATCCAAACTTCAAGAGAAATCCTCCCCAGATCAGGCAAAGAGAGCCCAGAGAACAACGAGAACAAAAAGGTCATGATTAGCAGATTAGGCCACCATTTCAGGAAAACTGTCTTGATGAGGGAGAAGAAACTGTTGAGGGACTAGATGACATTCACATAAATCTTATGGGAGTTAATGACAATGATTCCATCTTTCTTACTCAAGAAGAACGATACCTTTTTCTCCTTTCACGGACCGAAGTAGATGAGGAAGAGTCAGAACAGCAAGCCTTCGAAAATGCAATAATGGAAGTCCACAGAGAATAAAACTTAAGAAGTAAAAAGTATAATGATAACCAAACTAAGAAAGCTTCTAAAATTAAGAAACCCTTAGATACTCTTGCCAAGAAAGTTCTGAAAAGAAAAACTCAGAGACCCCTACAAAAAGAACACATGATTCTATACCAAGGATAGCTCAAACTGAGATTTCCTCCACCAGTCAGTCCAATCCTACTACACAGAGGAATGTGGATGAGAAATCAAACCTTCACAATCAAAACAGAACTCCTACCACATTCATTGTAGAAAGTGAATTGGCCAAACTGAAAATACATATTCCTCTGTCTGAACCGATGAAGAAGAATGCTTACAGATCACAAGTGATCAAAGCCTTGAACATAGAAACAAGAGAAGGCACAGACATGTTAACATTGTTGATGATCAACCAGAGTTGTTGTTTGGTCCTGACGTTGAGGGAAAATATGAAGGTGGTTTTGTTCCTCCTTTTTACATCAGTTTAAATATACATGATAAGACATTACACAATACCATGCTGGATTCTGGAGCTTCTCACAACCTTATGCCCAAGGCTGTGATGGATAAATTAGGGCTTGATATCACCAGGTCATACAAGGATTTATAATCCTTTGATTCAAGCAAAGTTAAATGCATAGGTCTGATCAAAGACTTGTGTATTACCTTGGCACAAATCCCAGCCAAAAGCATGGTGATGGATATTGTCGTTGCAAATATTCCTCCAAAATATGGCATGTTATTATCCCGATCACGGGGTGTCAAGTTACAGGGTACCTTACAGCTGGACATGTCATATGCCACCATTCCTTTATTTGGTTAGTAGAGAAGGTTGTGCTGAGAGACTCTGATGAAATACATGGTCAACGGTCAAGAGAAACCACATAACTATCCTTTATAATTTGTTCATTCTGATATGGATTCCTTCATTTTATATAATGATGGTGACATGGATAGTCAAATTGCACAATTGGAAAATGGTGTGTATAACCTGGAGGAAAATAAAGCAACCCCTAAGGAAGATAAAACAGTGACAATACAAATTGATGAACTTGTAGAACCTCTCTGTAGTTTAGACTTCGATGGTGCTATCAGTAAAGAAGGATTTAGAGCTAGTGTATGGGTACATAATCCAAAAGCAAGGTTTTCAGACAGCCATTCTTATAAATTAAATTTTCAATGCACCAATAATATAGTTGAGTATGAAGCATTAATGCTTGGCCTGAAATTGTTGAAAAAACTTGGTGCCAAAAGAATTTTTGTAAGAGGTGATTTTGAACTTGTCATTAAACAGATCAAAGGTGAGTATTCTGCCAAACACCCTAGACTCAGGGCCTATAGAAATGTTCTTTTGTATTTTTTACAGTGTTTTACTGAATATGACTTACAGGTGATTCCTAAAGACCAAAACATACTTGCAGATGGTCTGGCTACCTCAGCAACCACTTGTAAAATATCAATTCACCCAAATCATCAATACACAGTGGAGGTGAAATGCAGACCTATTGTCTCAGACAATATCAAGTACTGGCAAGTGTTTGGTAATGATGAACAGATTGATGATTTCCTGCAGTCCAAAAATGAATTTGAATGTGCAAACATTGATGTAGATAGTGATAATGATACTGTAAATAAACTAGATTCAGAAGAAATAAATGAAAAATAAGAAAATTCAGATTTTTTGCAATAAAAGATAGCATCTTGCCTAGAGGGTTAGTCCCATTGGAAGAACTGTTTGATTTCAATGATGTAGATAAAAAGACAAAAGTTGAACCTACTGGTAAATATGTTGAGGAATGTAACATAGGAACAGATGAGGAACCTAAAATGATTAAATTATCCAAATCTTTACCTCCTGCCCAAAAACTAAAATATATTGAACTCTTCAAATAATTTGTATACGTTTTTGCATGGAGCTATGAAGAATTGAAATCTTATGACACCAGTATTATACAACACAAAATCCCTATAAAAGAAGATTATAATCCTTTCAAGTAGAAATTTAGGAGAATTAACCTCAAGTTGATGCCCCTAATTGAAAAGGAAATTAAGAAATTGTATGATGTTAAAATCATTGTCCCTCTAAGGTTCTCAAAATGGGTTTCCAATCTAGATCCTACCAGAAAAAAGAGTGAAGAAATCAGGCTCTGCATTGATTTCAGAAACCTCAACAAAATCTCCCTTAAAGACAACTATCCTCTGCCCAAAATGGATGATATATTACAGAAGGTAGTTGGATCCAGTAGGATCTCTTTGTTAGATGGTTTTTTTTGCTACAACCAAGTATTAGTCCACCCTGGTGACCAAGAGAAAACAATGTTCACTACACCTTGGGGCACTTTCATGTATGTGAAAATGCCCTTTGGTTTAATGAATGTTGGTGCCACATTTCAGAGAGCAATGGACATTGTTTTTGTGGATGAACTTGGGAGATTTATTGTCATATACTTGGATGATGTAACTGTCTATTCAAAAATAGATGAAGAACACTTACAACACCTCATAAGATTTTTTGAAAAGAGCAGGAAGTTTGGAATCTCACTCAATCCCAAGAAAACATTGTTTGGTTTAGAGGAGGGTAAACTTTTAGGGCACATCATATCTCAATATGGAATCAAGATAGACCCTAGCAGAATTGAATCCATCCAGAAGATAGACCATCCAAAAAACATTAAGGAATTACAGTCTTTCATAGGAAAAATAAACTTTCTGAGAAGATTTATCCCTAATTTGGCAGGACTCCTCAGAAACATAACAAACATGCTTTAAAAAGATACAAAAATAAAGTGGAACACAAAAGCAAAGCAGTCCTTTGATCAAGTGAAACAGAGCTTGACACAAGCCCCTGTACTAATCAGTCCTGATTATACCAAATAATTCTACTTATTCTCTTTTACTTCTGAACATACCATTGCAGCAGTCCTATTGCAGAAAAACAGTGAAGACCATGAACAACCTATAGCATTCTTCAGCAAATCATTGAGAGATGTTTCATTGAACTACAACATCATGGAGAAACGGGCTTTTGCCTTGGTAAAAACAATTAAGGATTTCATAGTATACATTCTCCACTCACATATCATTGCTTATGTTCCTAAAGCAGTGGTGAAAGATATTCTGACTGAAGATAACCCAAATGGAAGAAGAGGTAAATGGATTGTTGTGATCCTTGATTATGATATAGAACTCAAACCAAACAAGTTGATCAAGGGCCAAGGATTATCCAAACTGATGGCTAATCAAATTTTCATGCTTTAGACATAAATTTTCTAGCTGCAGTTGATGAACAAGGAGAGCATGTGACTCCACATGTCAAAGAGATTTTGTCAAACTCTCTCTGGTATGTAGACCTCATTTCTGTTTTACATCATCTACAAGCTCCTCCTGGTTTGACAAAAACTAAAACTAGATTTTTAAAGCTTAAAGCTTTGAAATATTGCATTCTGAATCGAAATCTTTATTGGAAAGATGTTGGAGGTATTTTACTAAATTGTTTATTGAAAGATGAAGTTGACAAAGCTTTGCAAGAGTTCCATGAAGGACACTGTGGTGGACATTTAAATTGGAAGGCTACTGCTAATAAAATTCTTAGAGTTGGTTTCTACTGGCCAACCTTGTTTGCAGATTTCCACAAAAAGGTAACCTCCTGTCACAAATGCCATATCTTTGAAGGAAAAGGGAAACTTCTGCCTTTACCTTTGAAACCAATTTCGGTTGAAGCTTCATTTCAGCAATGGGGTTTGGATTTTATTGGAGAGATTCACCCACCTTCATCAGGGAAGCACAAGTGGATCCTCACAGCTACTGACTACTTCACCAAGTGGATTGAAGTTGTACCCTCCAAGCAAGCCATTGATGTTGTGATTATAAAATTCTTGGAAACTAGCATTCTTTCTCGATTTGAATGCCCCGGGAAGATTATCAATGATAATGTGGCAGCTTTCAAATCAAAAAAGATGATAGAATTTTGCAGCAAGTATCAGATCACTTTAGGACACTCTACATCCTATTACCCTCGGGGCAATGGATTGGCAGAGTCTTCTAATAAGAGTTTGGTCAATATTATCAAGAAGATGTTGCAGGAAAATAAGAAATCATGGCACAATAAGTTGGTACATGCACTTTAGGCAGGCAGGATTACTACAAAGAGGTCAATTGGTATGTCTCCATATCAGTTGATTTATGGAATGGATGTTGTTTTTCTCACCTCTTTGGGTGTTCATGTTATGAAGCTATTACAAGAAGTACAGGTAGAACCAAACGACATCCAAAGAAGGAACAATCAAATGATACAGCTGCAACAATCCAGAGAAGAAGTTTATAACCAGACTCAAGTGATCCAAGAGAATATTAAGAAAATCTATGACAGAAGAACCAAGGATGATGATTTCAAATTGGGCAATATAATACTCAAATGGGATTCAAGAAATGAAGAAAAGGGCAAACATCGAAAGTTTGACAATTTATGGAAAGGCCCATTCATAATCCAGGCTTACATAGGAAACAATGCATTTTTAATCAAGTACATGGACGGACCAGATCTGCCAGGAGGACCTGTCAATGGCAGAATGCTCAAGCATTATGTTCAACCAGAATGAAGATCTTTTCTCACTCATATCATTGTATAAATCATTTTTACTTTTATGTTAGGTGTGGGTGATTTTTATCAAGTAGTTGAAGCCCGAAGAGAAGGCCCTAAGCCATCGATCAAGATCACCAGATTTACAGTTAGAATAAATAAAATCGGGATGCAGGAAAGCGCTAGAGAAGAAGATTCAAGGCAGCAGGTAGCTAGTTCTTGGAACCTCGCAAGCAGAGCACCATCCCCAAGTGGAGCCAATGTTATAACCCTATATTTCATAGGATCACCTGGTGATTAGAATCTCTTCCTCTAGTTGTGTTATATTGTAAATAATATTTTATTCTACAAATGATTTACAAATGAAAAAGAAAAGAAAAAATTAAAAAATCAAAAGAGGGTATAAAAATAAAAATAAAAAATATATATATAACCCCATCAAAATAAACTTGGTTTGACTCATACTACCTAATCATGATCAAACCTTTTAAATTTATGTTGATAGAATAGTGAATAAATTTGGCCAAACAGTGTAAACTTGGC
>ML797168.1:323203-337169 GCA_009831015.1 Picea engelmannii | reverse complement strand
GCCAAGTTTACACTGTTTGGCCAAATTTATTCACTATTCTATCAACATAAATTTAAAAGGTTTGATCATGATTAGGTAGTATGAGTCAAACCAAGTTTATTTTGATGGGGTTATATATATATTTTTTATTTTTATTTTTATACCCTCTTTTGATTTTTTAATTTTTTCTTTTCTTTTTCATTTGTAAATCATTTGTAGAATAAAATATTATTTACAATATAACACAACTAGAGGAAGAGATTCTAATCACCAGGTGATCCTATGAAATATAGGGTTATAACATTGGCTCCACTTGGGGATGGTGCTCTGCTTGCGAGGTTCCAAGAACTAGCTACCTGCTGCCTTGAATCTTCTTCTCTAGCGCTTTCCTGCATCCCGATTTTATTTATTCTAACTGTAAATCTGGTGATCTTGATCGATGGCTTAGGGCCTTCTCTTCGGGCTTCAACTACTTGATAAAAATCACCCACACCTAACATAAAAGTAAAAATGATTTATACAATGATATGAGTGAGAAAAGATCTTCATTCTGGTTGAACATAATGCTTGAGCATTCTGCCATTGACAGGTCCTCCTGGCAGATCTGGTCCGTCCATGTACTTGATTAAAAATGCATTGTTTCCTATGTAAGCCTGGATTATGAATGGGCCTTTCCATAAATTGTCAAACTTTCGATGTTTGCCCTTTTCTTCATTTCTTGAATCCCATTTGAGTATTATATTGCCCAATTTGAAATCATCATCCTTGGTTCTTCTGTCATAGATTTTCTTAATATTCTCTTGGATCACTTGAGTCTGGTTATAAACTTCTTCTCTGGATTGTTGCAGCTGTATCATTTGATTGTTCCTTCTTTGGATGTCGTTTGGTTCTACCTGTACTTCTTGTAATAGCTTCATAACATGAACACCCAAAGAGGTGAGAAAAACAACATCCATTCCATAAATCAACTGATATGGAGACATACCAATTGACCTCTTTGTAGTAATCCTGCCTGCCTAAAGTGCATGTACCAACTTATTGTGCCATGATTTCTTATTTTCCTGCAACATCTTCTTGATAATATTGACCAAACTCTTATTAGAAGACTCTGCCAATCCATTGCCCCGAGGGTAATAGGATGTAGAGTGTCCTAAAGTGATCTGATACTTGCTGCAAAATTCTATCATCTTTTTTGATTTGAAAGCTGCCACATTATCATTGATAATCTTCCCGGGGCATTCAAATCGAGAAAGAATGCTAGTTTCCAAGAATTTTATAATCACAACATCAATGGCTTGCTTGGAGGGTACAACTTCAATCCACTTGGTGAAGTAGTCAGTAGCTGTGAGGATCCACTTGTGCTTCCCTGATGAAGGTGGGTGAATCTCTCCAATAAAATCCAAACCCCATTGCTGAAATGAAGCTTCAACCGAAATTGGTTTCAAAGGTAAAGGCAGAAGTTTCCCTTTTCCTTCAAAGATATGGCATTTGTGACAGGAGGTTACCTTTTTGTGGAAATCTGCAAACAAGGTTGGCCAGTAGAAACCAACTCTAAGAATTTTATTAGCAGTAGCCTTCCAATTTAAATGTCCACCACAGTGTCCTTCATGGAACTCTTGCAAAGCTTTGTCAACTTCATCTTTCAATAAACAATTTAGTAAAATACCTCCAACATCTTTCCAATAAAGATTTCGATTCAGAATGCAATATTTCAAAGCTTTAAGCTTTAAAAATCTAGTTTTAGTTTTTGTCAAACCAGGAGGAGCTTGTAGATGATGTAAAACAGAAATGAGGTCTACATACCAGAGAGAGTTTGACAAAATCTCTTTGACATGTGGAGTCACATGCTCTCCTTGTTCATCAACTGCAGCTAGAAAATTTATGTCTAAAGCATGAAAATTTGATTAGCCATCAGTTTGGATAATCCTTGGCCCTTGATCAACTTGTTTGGTTTGAGTTCTATATCATAATCAAGGATCACAACAATCCATTTACCTCTTCTTCCATTTGGGTTATCTTCAGTCAGAATATCTTTCACCACTGCTTTAGGAACATAAGCAATGATATGTGAGTGGAGAATGTATACTATGAAATCCTTAATTGTTTTTACCAAGGCAAAAGCCCGTTTCTCCATGATGTTGTAGTTCAATGAAACATCTCTCAATGATTTGCTGAAGAATGCTATAGGTTGTTCATGGTCTTCACTGTTTTTCTGCAATAGGACTGCTGCAATGGTATGTTCAGAAGTAAAAGAGAATAAGTAGAATTATTTGGTATAATCAGGACTGATTAGTACAGGGGCTTGTGTCAAGCTCTGTTTCACTTGATCAAAGGACTGCTTTGCTTTTGTGTTCCACTTTATTTTTGTATCTTTTTAAAGCATGTTTGTTATGTTTCTGAGGAGTCCTGCCAAATTAGGGATAAATCTTCTCAGAAAGTTTATTTTTCCTATGAAAGACTGTAATTCCTTAATGTTTTTTGGATGGTCTATCTTCTGGATGGATTCAATTCTGCTAGGGTCTATCTTGATTCCATATTGAGATATGATGTGCCCTAAAAGTTTACCCTCCTCTAAACCAAACAATGTTTTCTTGGGATTGAGTGAGATTCCAAACTTCCTGCTCTTTTCAAAAAATCTTATGAGGTGTTGTAAGTGTTCTTCATCTATTTTTGAATAGACAGTTACATCATCCAAGTATATGACAATAAATCTCCCAAGTTCATCCACAAAAACAATGTCCATTGCTCTCTGAAATGTGGCACCAACATTCATTAAACCAAAGGGCATTTTCACATACATGAAAGTGCCCCAAGGTGTAGTGAACATTGTTTTCTCTTGGTCACCAGGGTGGACTAATACTTGGTTGTAGCAAAAAAAACCATCTAACAAAGAGATCCTACTGGATCCAACTACCTTCTGTAATATATCATCCATTTTGGGCAGAGGATAGTTGTCTTTAAGGGAGATTTTGTTGAGGTTTCTGAAATCAATGCAGAGCCTGATTTCTTCACTCTTTTTTCTGGTAGGATCTAGATTGGAAACCCATTTTGAGAACCTTAGAGGGACAATGATTTTAACATCATACAATTTCTTAATTTCCTTTTCAATTAGGGGCATCAACTTGAGGTTAATTCTCCTAAATTTCTACTTGAAAGGATTATAATCTTCTTTTATAGGGATTTTGTGTTGTATAATACTGGTGTCATAAGATTTCAATTCTTCATAGCTCCATGCAAAAACGTATACAAATTATTTGAAGAGTTCAATATATTTTAGTTTTTGGGCAGGAGGTAAAGATTTGGATAATTTAATCATTTTAGGTTCCTCATCTGTTCCTATGTTACATTCCTCAACATATTTACCAGTAGGTTCAACTTTTGTCTTTTTATCTACATCATTGAAATCAAACAGTTCTTCCAATGGGACTAACCCTCTAGGCAAGATGCTATCTTTTATTGCAAAAAATCTGAATTTTCTTATTTTTCATTTATTTCTTCTGAATCTAGTTTATTTACAGTATCATTATCACTATCTACATCAATGTTTGCACATTCAAATTCATTTTTGGACTGCAGGAAATCATCAATCTGTTCATCATTACCAAACACTTGCCAGTACTTGATATTGTCTGAGACAATAGGTCTGCATTTCACCTCCACTGTGTATTGATGATTTGGGTGAATTGATATTTTACAAGTGGTTGCTGAGGTAGCCAGACCATCTGCAAGTATGTTTTGGTCTTTAGGAATCACCTGTAAGTCATATTCAGTAAAACACTGTAAAAAATACAAAAGAACATTTCTATAGGCCCTGAGTCTAGGGTGTTTGGCAGAATACTCACCTTTGATCTGTTTAATGACAAGTTCAAAATCACCTCTTACAAAAATTCTTTTGGCACCAAGTTTTTTCAACAATTTCAGGCCAAGCATTAATGCTTCATACTCAACTATATTATTGGTGCATTGAAAATTTAATTTATAAGAATGGCTGTCTGAAAACCTTGCTTTTGGATTATGTACCCATACACTAGCTCTAAATCCTTCTTTACTGATAGCACCATCGAAGTCTAAACTACAGAGAGGTTCTACAAGTTCATCAATTTGTATTGTCACTGTTTTATCTTCCTTAGGGGTTGCTTTATTTTCCTCCAGGTTATACACACCATTTTCCAATTGTGCAATTTGACTATCCATGTCACCATCATTATATAAAATGAAGGAATCCATATCAGAATGAACAAATTATAAAGGATAGTTATGTGGTTTCTCTTGACCGTTGACCATGTATTTCATCAGAGTCTCTCAGCACAACCTTCTCTACTAACCAAATAAAGGAATGGTGGCATATGACATGTCCAGCTGTAAGGTACCCTGTAACTTGACACCCCGTGATCGGGATAATAACATGCCATATTTTGGAGGAATATTTGCAACGACAATATCCATCACCATGCTTTTGGCTGGGATTTGTGCCAAGGTAATACACAAGTCTTTGATCAGACCTATGCATTTAACTTTGCTTGAATCAAAGGATTATAAATCCTTGTATGACCTGGTGATATCAAGCCCTAATTTATCCATCACAGCCTTGGGCATAAGGTTGTGAGAAGCTCCAGAATCCAGCATGGTATTGTGTAATGTCTTATCATGTATATTTAAACTGATGTAAAAAGGAGGAACAAAACCACCTTCATATTTTCCCTCAACGTCAGGACCAAACAACAACTCTGGTTGATCATCAACAATGTTAACATGTCTGTGCCTTCTCTTGTTTCTATGTTCAAGGCTTTGATCACTTGTGATCTGTAAGCATTCTTCTTCATCGGTTCAGACAGAGGAATATGTATTTTCAGTTTGGCCAATTCACTTTCTACAATGAATGTGGTAGGAGTTCTGTTTTGATTGTGAAGGTTTGATTTCTCATCCACATTCCTCTGTGTAGTAGGATTGGACTGACTGGTGGAGGAAATCTCAGTTTGAGCTATCCTTGGTATAGAATCATGTGTTCTTTTTGTAGGGGTCTCTGAGTTTTTCTTTTCAGAACTTTCTTGGCAAGAGTATCTAAGGGTTTCTTAATTTTAGAAGCTTTCTTAGTTTGGTTATCATTATACTTTTTACTTCTTAAGTTTTATTCTCTGTGGACTTCCATTATTGCATTTTCGAAGGCTTGCTGTTCTGACTCTTCCTCATCTACTTCGGTCCGTGAAAGGAGAAAAAGGTATCGTTCTTCTTGAGTAAGAAAGATGGAATCATTGTCATTAACTCCCATAAGATTTATGTGAATGTCATCTAGTCCCTCAACAGTTTCTTCTCCCTCATCAAGACAGTTTTCCTGAAATGGTGGCCTAATCTGCTAATCATGACCTTTTTGTTCTCGTTGTTCTCTGGGCTCTCTTTGCCTGATCTGGGGAGGATTTCTCTTGAAGTTTGGATTTGAGGGGCAGGTTGGTTCTCTCTAGGTGGGTTCCTATCAATGATTTCTAACCTCTCCATCATTCTCTCCATAGTTCTAACCAAAGATTCTATTTTAGCATATGCAGTGGAGGTGGAAGGTTCTTCCTTGATTGTGACTCTCCTTTCTTTTCTTTGCCTAGCTCTCCTAGCTAATAGGTTTTCTTCAACACTCACAACACATTTCTGCATATCTTACAGAGTGGAAGAGTTTCTTTCTCTCAATTGGTAGGACATATCAACATCAAATCCATCAGGGAACTTGATCAAGGCTAGGCCTTGAGGAGGTTTGATATCAATAGAAATTGCATTATAGATATTATTAAAACGAGTGCAATAGTCCTGTACAATTTCCCTTTGGTTTCTTCTGATATTTTCATATTCAAATAAAATTTGGAGAGGGTTTTTCTTTACCTCCCATCTATTGAGAAATGATCGGTGAAAAACAACAATATCAACAATGCTAGAAGTAGGTAATGCTTTAAACCATTTATTAACATCACCAGTTAAAGTTTGTGCAAAGAGTCTCATTTGGAAATCTGCCTCATCAAATTCTCGTAAATCGAAGAAACCATTCATTTTATCCACGTGTTGTTGTGCATTAAGGGCTCCAATGCCATCAAACCGAGGAATCTTGGTTTGATAGTCTCGAGGAATGTTATGTAAGGGAGCAACTAACACCAGGGGAGAATATCCTGCTACCATGATTGGTGGAGGAGGCCGGATGACAACTTGTATGATCGTTAGAGAAGTAACAAAAGATGTGGAGGAAGCATGGTTGGGAGGTATAGAATGAGTTATTTGAGGATTGACAAAAGCTGCAACAATAGAAAGGGAAAAAAACTCAACAAATCACTAGAAATGAGATTTATACAACGCTTGGTCAATATTTGATGCTAGATCTTGTAGTTTCTCGAACTATTGAAGGATATGTTGATTAAAATCTATTCCAGGAGAGAGTCTTTTAGGGGTTCTAGGTTGGAGGATGGTTTGATCTAGTACTATTTCATCCACAAAGCTATCGGATTTGGTTCTGAAAAGGCTATGCTCAAAAGGTAGGTCAAACTCGATGTCTTGGATTATGAAAAGCTTCTATGAAAGAGAAGTGGCCCTAGGAAGAGGACTGCTACTCCCTTGACTTTCTGCTGTATTCCTTTTTTTGATTAATCTTTCTGGATTATCTACTACTTTTACAGGTTCTGGATCAGGGTGAGATCTGGTGTGAATTCTTTTTGGGGCCGAAACTTAAACTTTAATAAATCTAATTTAATATTTACAAATTTCAACAACCTCTGAACATTTATCTCTTGAAAGTTAGATCTTTGATTGTTCAGAAATAAAGTTTTCTTATCTAGAGAAGACAATTCATAAAGTTGGAAAATTTGTTTAGTTCCCCAGTATGGTCGCCACTATGTTAGCACTCTGTAATTCCCAGAGGTTTTCAAGGGTAGAATAAATTGACATAGGTAACTTACCAAAACCACTTTTGAAACTGGGCTCTAGCCCTTGTAGTTTCAGAGAGGGATCTCTCTGTATGATTTAGATTTGTTTAGGTTTTAGATATTAGGCTAGTTAAAATATTCTTAGTTAGTTAGTTTGTTTATAAAGGTTGGCTGAAGAAATGCATTAAAATTCCATTGGGCTATGGGGTCTGTATTAAAGATCAGAATCAGATGCAAATTTTATGAGGTTCCTTCACAGGGAAAGGTAGTGAGACCGTTGGATCTATTGGAATCAAATGGGGTGAGTAAGACAGAAAAAGATGTGAAAGTCCGCCGAGTAAAGAAGCAATCAAGAATTTCTCTACTTAACTTCAGATGAAAAACATATAGACCATTAAAAGACCATAAACAAAGTGTACCAGACAAATTCTGTTCTTTAACTTCCTTTTAATGATTAAACACTGAAAAATAATGATCACAGAGAAAAGCAAAACATTTAACAGAAAAAGATAAACATCACCAACGATCAAACACAAGAATCATGTGAATAGCCTTTTTATTACTGGTCGATCCTTTTGAAAATATTACACAAATAACTCCTTGGGCGCAAAAATCAAACCTCAATACTTCGAAGTGAGAAGTATTTATACAATAGTTACATTTGATCCTATCATTAATGACTAGGATATTGTGGAGACAAAATCTAACTAACTAGATTACAAATTATAAAATAATAGGAATGCTGCTAATCTATTCGAATCCTTGGTGCTGATTCTGGGGGAAGTAGTTGATGATTCATCACTTTTACTTGACTGTCTTCTCCATGCTGACTTGGAAATCCACATCACCTTTACTCAAGTAAATAACACAGGTCTTCCCACCTCTTTTGACTAGGGATGGAAACCTTGAGTAACTTTCTGTATATTTCGTCCATCTCAGTGTACTTGGAAAAAGTAGGCTTTGTGATAAAAATGTGCTTTATCTCATGTTTGATGCTTAAGTCCAACTGTAATGTTTCTAAAAACACCTTTCCAGTAATGCTTCCTTGTATACCTCCAAATTTAGAACCATCCTTTGCCACTGTTTTGATCTTCTGCTTGTAATCTGATAGAGTGATGATCTTGTCATTTATTACTAGCAGTCCAGGGAGTCCCTTCTTGTGTAGCATTTCAACCTTGCTGAAAAATCTCTGCACTCCAATGTTCATCATCTGAGCTTTCTCCTCTAGCTGCAACATTAATCCTTTCTTGGTCAAGACCTTCTTGACCTCAAGGATAGTCTCTGTCCTGTCTTCAATTTCCAATGCTTCTAACTCCTACTTGGTCTTGGAGTTTAGGAACCTGATGAGCTCGGTGGCCTCTGTAGGCTTCTCCCCTAATTCTTCCCTTATATTTCCAATTGCTTGTATGGCCTTCTGCACCAGTTCATGTTGTTCAAAAACAATTTGTATGAATGGCCATATCTCTGCCATGGAGTTGATGATTTCCATATAGATGTTTTACTTGGCTGATAGTCTCCTTCTGTTGCTTCTGTAGTTGTTGACCCAGTCTCTGAGCTTTATGCATCTCTTCATGATAACTGGACTGAAAAATGGACTTCATGTCTTGGAGGCTTTTTGAAGATTTTACAGGTCCTATCAAGCGTGCCTACTGGGTCTGTCTTTGACCATAGTTAGGCTCTAAATTTCAACTATTATGTAAAGTATTTTCTGCTATTTTAGGACAACCAACCGTCCAAGAGCTTCTTGCTGATTTGTTACAGTTGCACTTCCAATTTTAGGTGCTCTAGCATGTAGTTTTAGTAACCAGAAGTTAGCACATGCATACTAGAATAAGTACAACACACCTAAAGATATTTACAACTGAAAATGAACAAATCTAAAATACTAACACATGCATTTTTGTACATAGGTATTTTTGGTCAACATGACATGGATAAAACCCGCCCGGGGAAAACCAGTTTGGGATATATGTCTATATAATGATGATAAAAGGAAGAGATACAACAAGTAATGAAATACAATGGAACCTGTATACATAGCAAGCTCCTTACAAGCCTTTCCACAAGAACCATAAAGAGAAGTGCCCAAACTGTGGTGCGCCCTCTTCCTTTGTTGCCCTCTGCACTGAAATGAAGCGCCCTAGCTCATCAGTAACCCAATGAATAAATCTCTCCACAGGAATGTCCTCTCCTATGCTGCCTCTCCACTGAAACTGTCAGAGCTCGAATCCTCCAAGCAGATCTGCTACTAGGTAGCTGCTAGTCCTCTCAACATGTGCGCCCTCCTCTTAGCAGAAATGATCCCAGAAATAAACAGAACCAAAAACTGAATGTATCTCTCCACAGAAACAAGCGCCCAAGCTCTCCTCTCCCTATGCATCAGATCTCATCTCAATCTGAGAAGTCCTCCTCTCCTGATGAGCAAACAAAGAAAAATAATGTGCCCTCCTCCTCAAGATGTGCCCCTCCTCTATGAAAATGCTCCCTCTCAAAAATGGAAGCTATGGCTCCATGGAAATGCTCTCCATGCAAGATCAAACCAACCACAAGCTTCTCCTCAAGATCTCAAGGGTTTTTATCAAACCCTCATGAAGTGCGCCCTCCTTCTCCTCAAGAAATGCGCCCCTCTTCTCTTCTCCAAAACTCACAAGTGAAGAATGAGTCTCCAAAAATACCTTTACCCTCTCTTTAGCCTCTTTGAGCCAACCATAAAAGATCAATGGCCTAGATTAGATCTAGCCAAGTCTAATCAATGGGTGAGATCTCATCCTAAAATCTCACTAAGGAAACCCACTTTCCTTAGTTGCTTTATGTTTATTAATTCACCCACATTGTGAATTAATTGTCACTTTATGACTTAAGTGACATATTTCACTTTTGACTTAAAACTCCTAAGTCAGAGTGAAATTAGAATCATAAATTAAAGTACAAGGGTAATAGTCTTCCCCCTTTGTGCTTAGAGACTCATAAGCACATGGGGACCACTTCCTGAGGTACCCAAATCTCAACACTCCCTCTTACTGAGGAAAGTGCTCGTCACCACCAATCCATCCCTACAGAGGACATGGTTGCCTCCTGGCATATTCTCGGTGAGTATGGCTGTGCCCTGATCACTGAAAGTGGACTCTGTTGCAGATCTACTCAATCTGTATGATCTATAAATGACATTGACTCTCCATCTATCCAAGATCACCTAGATCTTGGAATCACACCGAAGATCTCCACCTCAGTCTCCCACCAAGGATTTCCTCCTACTCTTGGCCTCTCACCAAGAGTCTCTACTCTTGGCATATCACCAAGAGTCTCCCCCTCTTGGTCTCTCACCAAGACTCATCAACTTGGCCTCTCACCAAGTCACCTCCACCTGAAGTGGATCCAGAACCTGATCTTCCCGTCTTAGAAGCTATGTGAGGCTCAAGCCTTCGTGGTGCCCTGCTTCTCCTCCTCATCAACCTATGATGCACTGAAGCTGTAGCACCAACTCTTTATATACTCGACTGATATGAAACTGTAGCTATACTGGGTGGACCAGTCACCCACTCTGAAGATGTCCAGGGACACTGAGTATCATCTCCCTCTGAATCACTGCTGTGAGTCAGTCGGTCCTCCTCAACTCTGTCTCCCCATCTAGTGCTGGATGGTGTAATAGCAGATAAAGTAGTAATGAATGCACAATCTCTGGAAAACTGATCACTAAACTCTGTCTCCTCTGCTGTCGCTGCTAACACATCCTGCTGCTTCTTCTTCTTCTTGGGACACTGTCCTGCATAGTGACCCATCTCTCCACAAACAAAACATCTCACTGTGCTCATGTCTCTCCTCTACCCACTGCTGCTGCTTCTCTCTCCTCCCTGTGGTGGGGCCCCAAACTTGGGACCCTGCTGACCTCCACGACTGATCTTCTTCTTTCCCTTTGTCCAAAGAGAAAGGTTCTCAACACTCAGAACTGTCTGTTGCTGCTACTCTCTAGAAGTCTCAGTTGCAAGCCTAATCTCCTCTTGGATGAAGTCATCCCACATCCTCTCCCATGTAGGCATAACCTACCTGGCAACAATGCCTCATACAAATGGACCTCACGGTTTGGTGAAGCTATTCATTTCTTGCCTCACCAAAGAGTTAGGGTTCACAACCTCTCCAATGGCTGCAAGCTCATCTCTGATATGAGTGTATCTACCAAGGAATGAAGCAACTGTCTCCTCCTTGAGCATGTGAATTCCCCTGAGTCGGTCATGAAGAACCATCTTCCGGCTCTTATTAAATCTCTCGTACAACTTGCACAAAGATGCTCACATATCGTATGCACAAGTCTTCCCAGTCAAGTGGGGAATAATGTGATCTCTCACAACATCACATATGATCCTCTTTACCTTGTTGTTCTTCCTCCTGAATTCTGCTACCAAGATAGGAGCAGTGACAGGTATGGGAGGAACAACTGCCTCGACTATATCCCATAGCTAGAGGTCCTCTAAGACAAAGACCATCCTCACCTTCCAAGGTGACCAATTGCTAGCCCCGACTAACCTATCCTCCACAAACATCTGAGATACTGAAATGTTTTCCAACTGTGCTCACTCTGATGCTCTCAATGCAAAGGAATGCTGCCTCACTCCTGTCAACACAGGTGAAAAGAGGCAAGTGAATCCACGACCTCACTCCTAGTGAGTAGGTGTGAAAAGAGGTCGTCTCTACAACCTCACTCCTGTCCACGCAGGTATGAAAAGAGGTTGTATGAGTTCGATTTGAGGTGAACCAGTGCACCTTAGTGGTGGTCTAGAGTGATCTGGACACACACCAGCAGTTACAGGAGTGAACTCCCACCTATTCTAGTCTCTCAGGCAATTACGGGAGTGAACTGCCACCTAGTTGAGTTAACTAGTCAACTAGTCTTCAGTTAATTGACTGAATAGAGAGTAGTGAGGAGTTAACTCAGGGAATCAAGGCTAATGCACCACTCTGGTGATGATACCAAGGCAAGGTCTAATTAACATGGTGATGATCCCAATGTTGCATGGTGATGATCCCAATGCAACATCTAAACTCAACTCAGCTAATCAAACTGAAGTGTCAACTGAAAGAGAATATTCTCTAGGTGGAATATTCTCCCCTAAAATATAGGAGACTGGATAATGACTAATTATGACTAATAAACAAGGAATACACTTAGGAAAAATAAATCCTAGGTGTGTGTGAAGTAATTCCAACACCCCCCCTGAACATCACTATGGTGAAAATAAAGATTGGTCCTGGCAACGAGGCCATGTTAGGTACCCAAGTACGAAAGATACACTGAAAATAAAGTGAGGAAAGAGGGAAAACCTCGTGTGAAAACCCCCCTCAAGGTACAATGTTTGTAAAGAGAAGAAATACAGTTGCTAGGCAACCGTGTCCTTCACTCCAAGACGACCTCGCAGAGAATGGAATTTCTGCTCAGTGAAGGTCTTGGTGAAAATGTTTGTCGTTTGTTCTGCTGAAGGACAGAATTGTAAGTCGATGATCCCCTCGTTTACTAAGTCCCATATGTAGTGCATGTGGATCTCGATGTGCTTCATTTTCTTCCTCTAAACTGGATCTCTGCAGAACTTCAGAGTGCTATGGTTGTCACACCAGATGATGATCAACCGATGAAACTGAATGCCCAACTCAGTGAGAAAATGTTGTAGCCACATAGCCTGAATGGTTATGTTAACTACCCCTCTGTACTCTGCCTCAGTTGAATATAGATCAATGGAAACTTGCTTCTTTCTTGACCAACAAATAGGCTTGGAACCAAGACTGAGTGAGTAACCAGATGTGGACTTGCGATCAATGCTATCGCCAGCCAAGTCAGAATCAGTAAACCCAATGAGATCTAATGTAGAGTCTACTGCATAATGAATCCCAAAGGTGATGGTGCCCTGTACGTATCGAAGGATACACTTTGCAACCTTCCAATGTAGCTCATGCGGCTCCTGCATGAACCTGGAAACTGCGCCAACTGCATAGGAGAGGTTTGGTCTGGAGTGTGTGAGATACAACAAGCTCCCCACTAGCTGTCTATACAGTGTGCTGTCAACTATTGGAGTCTCCCCGCCATCCTCAAGTTTGACTCCTGATAGGAAAGGAGTCGGAGAAGACTTTCAGTCTTTCATGTGAAATCTCTCAAGGAGATCTCGTGCATACTTGGATTGAGACAGTTTGATGCCTGATGCATCCTGACTGATCTCAAGTCCAAGGAAGAAGTGTAGCGGACCCATGTCCGTCATCAAAAACCTATCATGAAGAATCCTCTTGACTACAACAATCGCTGAATTCGAGCACCCGGTGATCAAAAAATCATCGACATACAGAACTAAAAGTATAAGTGAATCAGCCATCCTGAGCATGTAGACATTCGGGTCTGATTTACAATGTACAAAGTTCCATGACGACAGGTAGGAGTCCATCTTGGCATACCATTCCCTTAGAGCTTGCTTAAGGCCATAAAGTGGCTCATTCAACGGACAAACCAAAGATCATTCCTGCATAAATCCATGGGGCTACTCCATGTATATCTCCTTAGAGAGATCACTGTGAAGAAATGCATTCTTCACGTCCATCTGATGGACTTCCCATCCCTTGGATGCTGGAATGGCAATGGCCAATCGAATGGAATCCATCTTCGCTACTGGAGTGAAGGTCTCATCATAGTCAATACCATGAACCTACTGAAATCCTTTGGAAATAAGCTTGGCTTTGTATCTGCTGATCTTTCCATCTGCTGCGCTCTTGGTCCTGTAGACCCATCTGCATTTGACAAGTTTCCTCCCAAAAGGAAGGGGAACCAGATCCCAAGTCTGGTTCTCGACGAGGGAGTTGTACTCCTCCTGCATGGCAGATTCCCAAAAGGGATTTCCAGTAGCCTCGCCATAAGACTGTGGATCGGAAGACTAAACCAAGTGTTTGCACTCTTTTCGTCGTTTGATGAGCAAAAATTCAGTGCTTACATGCCTAGTTGGGCTCTGCTAGTCATGACAGCTGTATGGTAAAAGGTTAGAAAGAAAACAACAAAGCTATTAACAAGAATTAAACAAAAATTAAATGAAACTATGAGCATAGAAACAAAAACAAAAACAAAT
>ML797168.1:276133-308792 GCA_009831015.1 Picea engelmannii | reverse complement strand
CTGATTGATGAAATCCAAAGATACACAATGGAGAAAGAGGACTTGGGTCCCTTCCCTCTCCAATGGAAGGCTCTTGAGGCCCTCAACTGATTGCTCTCCTTACAATGAAAGATGAAAGTGTGAGTGAAAGAACTCCAAGCTTAGCCACTCTAGTGAGAGATGGAAAGCTTATGAAATGGTGTTGATAATGTTTATTGCCAAAGAATGAGTCTCTAGCAGTCTCAACAGCATAACAATACAAAGAATTCCTTGAAGAAATGGTGGTCATTCATGGCTTTTTATAGCCAAGCATTGGGTTATTATGCAACCTCTTTTGAATGTGAAAAGGGGCTCTTTAGGGCACCATTAGGTCTTTGACCAGCCTCCCCACGCAGATTGAGCTCGGATTTGGTGTCAAATCGACTTGGGAGCCGATCCTTTAGTGGTTGGGAGGCCGACCAGTTTCATAAATGCGCCGTTTGGCAGGTGCGCGGGTTTTTCACCCCACATCCGTGCATATGCGCCCTCTATACGAAAATGTTACACGCGCGCGCGCGCGCCCAGTGGGTGCCAAGCGCCTTGTAATTTTTTGGCCATTTTGTATAGTTTTGACCCTTTTGCTGTGCTGTGGAATTAACCTTGTGCCATGAATGACTGTTTTTCTGTGCTGACGATGCGGAGTTCTTGTCGCCCTGTGCGGACGAAATTTCAGTGATAACACCAAGAAAAGATGCCTGGAGGGAAATGGTTCAGTGGCAGTGAGTGCAACAGGAGGCTCCTCGAAATCAGATTGAGTCCTCTTAGTATCGGCTATATCACCTAAGAGATCCTTTGCATCCTGAAGAGTAGTCTGTGCCCACTTGGGCCTTTGCTCTGGCTCTGCAACTACATATGGATGCTCTGACTCTGCATCTGACTGTACTAACTTTGAATCTGAATCATCTGAGTCCTCTAAATAAAAACTCTCATCTGAAGAAGGGTCGGCATGTGCATTCTCACATCTCGGACAGGTGGAAGAGTGAATGTATCTACATGCGGCTGCTGAGGTACATGCGAGACACTTTCCTCAAAATGGACACTACGCTCAATTATGAGTCAGTCCGAGGAAAGATCAATAAGCCGATATCCCTTCACACCGTTGGGGTATCCAACAAAAATGCACTCAGTGCTCTGTAGATCAAGTGCCTTCCTCTTTTCAGAGGGAATTCGGGCCCATGCACGTGAATCGAAAATGTGCAAGTGGGTCACTTCTGGTTTGAGGCTGCTCCAAGCTTCGTAGGGGGTCTTATCCTTGAAAGATCTATGGGGAGATCTATTTTGGATGTATGTTTTACAATTAAGTGCTTCGGTCCATAGTCTCTGTGGTAATGACTTTGCATGTAGCATTCAAGATGTCATCTCCTTTAGAGATCTATTTTTCCGCTCAACAACTCGGTTTTTCTGCGGAGTATAGGGAACTGTGTGCTGCGGCTGAATCCTTGCCTCATGGAAAAGATTATGGATCTCATGATTTGCATACTCTCCCCTGTTATCATTTTGGAGGAATTTGATATTCTTTCCGGACTCTGTCTCAACCAAAGATTTGAAATCTTTGAGGTATTGAAAGACTTTTGATTTTTGTCTGAGAAAGTAGATCCAAGTAAAATGTGAGAAATCGTCAACAAAAATGAGAAAAAACCTTGCTGTGCTGATTGATGAATGCGGAAAAGGACCCATGAGGTCACTGTGGATCAGATCCAAAGGTGCAGAATCTCGCTGAGACTTTCCTTTGTCGAATTTCTCTTGAGGGTGTTTCCCGAGAACACATCCCTCACACACTCCCTTGGAGAAATGGATGTCTGGTAGACCATCAAATAATTTGTGCTTGCTAAGCTATTGCATGTATCTAAAATTAAAATGTCCAAACCTTTCATGCCATATCCTACTACTTTCATCAGCGTGAGTAAACAGTAAAGCAGAATTAGGTTCAATGAATTCAAAAAAAGTATACAATCTAGACTGATGATTTACCTCACCTGTAGCAACCCTGGAGTTGGTTTGCATGTCGTAGATGTCCACGGAATTTGGTGTGAAGATGACTTTCTTTCCGGTGCTGGAATTTGTCATCTGATATACGGAGAGAAGGTTGACTAAAAGTTTGGGAACATGTAGCACGTTCTCGAAGCTTCCATTGGTGAGTTCAATCCTTCCTTTTCCGGTGACTTTGACAGAAGAGTTGTCCCCCATCAGAATAGGAGGACCTTTGCATGCATCCAATGAAGAATATACTGCTTCTGAGGAATCCATGTGATGTGATGCGATGCTCCTGAATCTACGATCCAAGCATCGGGAGAGGAGTTGATGGCAATCAAGGCATGGCTAGAATTTCTTTTTTTGGAATTCAGATCTTCTGGATTTTTCTTCTTTGCACCCTTGGGGATGCGATCTCCAACGTTGTTTTGCTAAAGTATTTGAGACATCAGATTTATTTGTTTTTTCATGCATGCAGATTCTGAATGGAATCCTTTGTGACATTATGTGCATTTCTCTTATTTTCTTCCCCTTTCTCCATTGGATCCAGAGGCATCGATGAAGTGTTTTGTGTACCCTTCCTTCTTCGTATGTGCATAAGATTTCTGCTTATCTTTATCTTTAGATTTTTGATATTTGTGGCTGACATCATGCACAGTGAGTGCATGCGCCCTTGAGCCTTTGATTGCGCCCATGTTGATGAGCTTGGTTTTCTCTTGTGTCAGGGATTCGACAAAGTCCTCAAGAGAAGGCATCTTCCAGGTGGCTCCAGAGGTGAATCTGATAGTATGGAATGTGGATACAAATATAGAGAATTCAGGTCCAAGCTTGGAGAGAATGGTGAGAACCATTTGTTTCTCCTCCGCCGATTTATCAACCCTGTAAGCTTTGAGTTGCGACAATAAATCCTTGAATTTTGTAAAGAAATATTGGATATTGTCGAAGCTTTTTGGATCCAATTTGAGCAGCTCCACCTCCAGCATGTTTTGCCTCATCTCATCCTGTTTGCCAAAGATCTCTTCCAATATTTTCCAGGCTTCATTAGGAATCTTACAATAAGATATGTGAAAAAGGAGATCGAGAGAGATAAGACTGCAAATTGTTCCGAGTGACTCATCCATACGATTTGAGTACTTGGATTTTTCTATGGATGATGTCAGTTATGTATCTGTATTCATGGTTAACTTATACAACCTTATGGATCGAAGAAGTATGGCTATTTTCTCCTTCCATGCAAAATAGTTGTAAGCTGTAAGAATGAATTCTTTTTGGAATTCCATCTTTCCGCTATCTTCAATCTTTTGTACCTGCAAAATATTTTGGTGTAGATTTTGCTTAGCAGTCCATCAGCTCTGATACCATGTAAATGTGTTGAACCTGTATAGAATAGATCTAGCTAAAAAATAATACGCACATTTGCAGAGATAATTGGAGAAGGAAGAAGAAGGAGATAAAGAATGGAAGAATTCTCATTAACCGTTGTGAATAATGAATAATTTACACATGATATAATTTGTATATCTCAATGAGTTCGACTTGAGG
This sequence comes from Picea engelmannii, assembly GCA_009831015.1. Lineage (NCBI taxonomy): Eukaryota > Viridiplantae > Streptophyta > Pinopsida > Pinales > Pinaceae > Picea > Picea engelmannii. Next base: position 305,261 of record ML797168.1, on the reverse strand, counting down.
TGAACCAATGTGCCATAGTGGTGGTCTAGAGTGATCTGGACACACACCAACAGTTACGGGAGTGAACTTCCACCTATTCTAGTCTCTCAGGCAGTTACGGGAGTGAACTGCCACCTAGTTGAGTTAACTAGTCAACTAGTCTTCAGTTAACTGAATGAACATAGAGTAGTGAGGAGTTAACTTAGGGAATCAAGGATAATGCACCACTCTGGTAATGATACCAAGATAAGGTCGAATTAGCATGGTGATGATCCCAATGCAACATCTAAACTCAACTCAACTAGTCAAACTGAAGTGTCATCTGAAAGAGAATATTCTCCAGGTAGAATATTCTCCCCTAAAATATAGGAGACTGGATAATGACTAATTATGACTAATAAACAAGGAATAAACTTAGGAAAAAGAAATCCTAGGTGTGTGTGAAGTAACTCCAACAGTCCATAAGTGCCAAAAACTGCCCAACTGTCCTTTGCAAAAATATGCCCTCTAACAACCACTGATTGAGTCAATGGCTGTCCTCAAAAATCTTCTAAGAAGATGCATATGACAACCAACAAAATGCTATCCCAACTGCTCAAAATTTCAGCCACCTCAGCTCTGATACCGTGAAGATTTTATAGGTCCTATCAAGTATGCCTACTGGGTCTGTCTTTGACCACAGTTAGGCTCTAAGTTTCAACTATTATGTAAAGTATTTTCTGCTGTTTTAGGACAAAAAACAATCCAAGAACTTCTTGCTGATTTGTTACGGCTGCACTTCCAATTTTAGGTGCTCTAGCATGTAGTTTTAGTAACTAGAAGTTAACACATGCATACTAAAATAAGTACAACACACCTAAAGATATTTATAGCTGAAAATGAACAGATCTAAAAGACTAACACATGCATTTTTGTACATAGGTATTTTTGGTCAACATGACCCTGGATAACCCCCCCCCAGGGAAAACCAATTTGGGATATATGTCTATATAATGATGATCAAAGAAAGAGATACAACAAGTAATGAAATACAATGGAACATGTATACATAGCAAGCTCCTCACAAGCCTTGCCACAAGAACCAGAAAGAGAAGTGCCCAAACTATGGTGCACCCTCTTCCTTTGTTGCCCTTTGCACTAAACTGAAGTGCCCTAGCTCATTAGTAACCCAATGAAGAAAAACCTCCATAAGAATGTCCTCTCTTGTGTTTCCTCTCCACTGAAACTATCTGAGCTCGAATCCTCCCAGTAGATCTGCTACCAGGTAGCTGTCAGTCCTCTAAACATGTGCGCCCTCCCCCTAGCAAAAATGATCACCAGAAATAAACAGAGCCATAAACTGAATGTCTCTCTCCACAGAAAAAAGTGCCCAAGCTCTCCTCTCCCTTGTCAGTTTTGAATCTGTGAAGTAAAGAAATGCATATATATTCTTAAGCAAAACATAAATTAATCAATGGCTCATACACATAGTACACAAAGATTTTATACCGGAAATACTCAACCGGGAAAACCTTTCTTATATTCATTATATCGAATTTCACCATTCACTATACAATATATACAATGTTTTTAGGTATTCCTTAGATACCAAAACCCTAATCCCTAAAACTAGAATTATTTTTAGTAAACCGCTAAAAATAGAAAAATCCGCTAAAAATAGCAAAAACCACCCAAAACAAAAATTTCGGGGCGCTGCCCAGAACGCTGCGCGTAAACATGGGAGAGCATACCTTCCCCCCTGGGACTCCCCTAGGAAAGCACCCGATGCACACGGCACAAACAGGGCACTAGTACGAGGGATCGTCAACCACAGTTGTCATATCTGACGCGCCCACACACACACATGCAAAGAATATAACACATACTCACCATTCTCTCACTTATTGTTTTCTTTGCATCCAGGGGTCCAGGGGATTATATAGTCAAAAATCCAGGGCAGAAATGCCCATTTTTACTCTACACCAGGAGACCTTTTCTGTGCTCATAGACCTTGTCAATGAATCTGCAACATTCTTCAAAGTGTCAACCTTTTCCAACAACACCTTCTTTTCCTCAACCATGTCTCTCACAAAGTGATACTGTACATCAATATGATTTATCTTCGAATGGTAAGCTGGGTTCTTTGCCAGGAAGATTGCACTCTGACTGTCACAATTTAATCTCACTGCGTGTTGTACCAACCAAATACCTGAACACAATCTTTGTAACCATACTTCTTCCTTGCTTGCATGAGTGGTTGCCATGTATTCAGCTTCTGTAGTTGAGAGTGCCACTACAGTCATTCTTTTGCTCATCCAACTGATTGCTCCTCCAAATAGGTTAAACACATACCCACTTGTAGATCTTCTGCGATCCATATCTCCAGCCCAGTCTGCATCAACAAAGCCATGTATGTCCAACACTCTGTCCAATCTTGGTCTTCCTTGGTAGCACAATCCATAACTGGTAGTGCCACAAAGATACCTGAAGACCCTCTTTACTGCTGTCCAATGCTCCTTTCCTAGTTTTGACATATACCTGCTCAAAACTCCCACTGCATGTGCAATGTCCGGTCTAGTACAAACCATTGCGTACATCAAACTGCCAACTACACTGGCATATGAAACATGGGACATGTCCTCTTCTTGTTCCCGTGTCTTGGGACACAGATCTGCAGATAAATTTACACCTATAGGAATAGAAACCTTGACTGGTTTACTTCCATGCATATTAAACCTCTGCAATATCGTCTCAACATATTTTCTCTGATTCAACCAGAGTTTCCTGTTTGCACGATCTCTTTTAATCTCCATTCCCAGAATGAAGTTAGCAGCACCAAGATCCTTCATGTCAAATTTGGAGGATAACTACGATTTAACCTCCTTGATAACATCCATGTTATTTCCTACCAACAACATGTCATCAACATACAACACTACATAAATGAAGTGATTACCAACCTTCTTGGAATATACACAGTGATCATCCCTGCTTCTTACAAATCCCAATCCAAGGATGTATGTGTCAAACTTTTGGTACCACATCCTAGGTGATTGCTTCAGACCATATAGTGACTTCTTTAACTTACAAACCAACTCTTTCTTTCCCTTCACTACAAAGCCTTCTGACTGCTTCATGTAGATTTCTTCTTCTAGATCTCCATGTAGGAATGCTGTCTTCACATCCATCTGTTCCACTTCAAGATCAAAAGCAACAACAATAGATAAAAGAAATCTAATATAAGTTAACTTAGCAACATTAGAAAAAATCTCACCAAAGTCAATTCCCTCTACTTGGGAATAACCTTTTTCTACTAACCGAGCTTTGTATTTCTCCACTTTACCTTGTGCATTAAACTTCTTCTTAAACAAACACTTGCTACCAATAGATTTTCTTCCATCTAGAAACTCAACTATATCCCATGCCTCATTCTTATCCAAGGCATCCATTTCTTCAACCATGGCCTTCTTCCAGAGTTTACTATCCTCTGAATTCACTGCTTCCCTGACAGTTCTGGGATCATCATCAGTAATAGAAAAAACAAAATTGGAACCTTTCTGGTTGCCTTCTATCTCTCACCGATCTCCTCAATACTGGGGTATGGGGTTCTTCTTCTTCTTCTTCGTCTTCTTCAGATGATTCAGATTTTGCATCATCCAACTCAAGCTCTATTTTCTCAGGTTCGTCTTGCATTGGCAGGAATTCCTATTTGGACACATCTTTTACCTCTTTGAAAACAACATCTCGATTGTAAACAATTTTCTTGGTTTCTGGGTTCCAAAGCTTATAACCTTTCACACCATCTTTATAACCAATAAATATACACTTTTCAGCGTTTTTATCCATCTTACTTCTATTTTCCTTTGAAACATGTACATAAGCATCACAACCAAACACTCTAAGATGTTGAAGAGAGGGTTTCTTTCCAGACCATACCTCATGTGGAGTTTTATCATCCAACCCCGATGAAGGTGATCGATTGACCAGGTAACATGCTGTACCCACTGCCTCTGCCGAGAATTCTTTTCCTAACCCGACACTGCTGAGCATGCTCCTTTCTTTTTCCATCAGTGTCCTGTTCATCCTCTCTACAACTCCATTATGTTGAGGAGTGTATGGAGTAGTCTTTTGTCTTTCTATACCACACTTCTTACAGAATTATTCGAATTCATTTCTGCAGAATTCTCCACCATTATCTATTCTCAATACCTTTATTTTCTTCTCTCTCTGATTTTCTACCAGAGCCTTAAACTCTTTAAATTTATCAAATACCTCAGATTTCTTTATAAGAAAATAAATCCATGTGTTCCTTGAAAAATTATCTATGAATGAAACATAATACACAAATTTACCTAGGGATGGAAAATGAACAGGCCCAAACACATCACTGTGTATCAAATCTAAGATCCCCTTTGCTCTTGTAGCACTAGATGGAAATCTTACTCGATTCTGTTTACCATATATGCAATGTTCATAGTAATCAAAATCCAGAGTGCAATTAGACATACCTTCAACCATACCTTTACCGTGTAGTGTTCGAAGGCCCTTTTCTCCAATATGTCCCAGTCTTTGATGCCACAACATGGTCTTCTTTCCAGGTACAATATTGGTCTTGTCTTCTTTATTTCTCTGTTCAGGGACAACAGAATTGTTACACCCATTAGTATAAGTTCTTTCCAACAACTTGTATAGAGTTCCACACCGAACTCCCCTCATCAACACCATTGCTCCTCGTACCATCTTGCAAGTGTTCTTTCCAAATACAATATCCGCTCTTGCATCATCATCCATCTTGCTTATAGATATTAGGATCCTGGCTAGTTTTGGAATGTGCAGAACCCTAGGAAGTGTTCTAATTCTTCCATCTTTTAGCAACAACTTAACCCTTCCATGTCCCAAGATTTTTGCTGTCGAGTCATCTCCTAGGAATACATCACCACCATCATATTTTTCATATTCAGAGAACCACTCCCTGTGAGGAGTCATATGGTATGATGCACCTGAGTCGATCAACCATACATCACAGTCTACATGTGTACTTGTAGATGCCAAGTAAACCTCACCTCCTTCTTCAGTGGAGTTTTTCGCCTCTGTGGAAGAGGTACTATAAGATCCCTTTGGTTTTTCAACCTTCTTAGACTTGCAATCTTTCTTATAATGCCCTGTTTTACCACACTTTCAGCATTTCCTCAAAGATTTTCCTAGAGACTTAGATCTACCTGTAGATTTAGATCTCCACCCAAAAGGCTTACCAGGGTTCCTGTCTTGGGTACGACCTCTTACAAACAAAACATCTGTGCTATGACTATCCATGCTTTTTCACCTCATCTCTTCAGATAACAAGGATGCAACCACATCCTCATACTTCAATGTAGATTGAGTGGTACTACCTATTGCTACAACCAGATTATTCCAAGAGTTCGGCAAAGAACATAACAAAGTAATACACTTATCTTCTTCTGCAATCATAATATTAACAGAGAAAAGTTGACTTACCAGAGTCTTAAAGGCATTTAGATGTTCTGTCACAGAATCTCCATCTTCCATCCTAAGATGATACAACTTCTTTCGAAGAAACAACTTGTTTACCAGGGACTTTGATTGATACAAATTCCCTAACTTATCCCATAGTTCCTTGGCTGTAGATTCTCCTAAGACATTTTGACGCAGACATATCGGCCCTCGGGCCGAGATCCACTCACATGATGGTTCTTTAACCCCTTTCAGCCGGATCGGCTCTTTCGGATTCCTGTTGGAATCTACAATTTATCGATCCACAGGTCCTTTTCGGAGCTCTCAATCTCGCAAGTTCGTGAGTCGTGACTCCCGACTCTTCCTCTCCAATCTTGCGTTACCCAAGATCGCAAAATGGGTGTAGCTCTTCTTTCGTCAGCTCCCTCTACGTGTGACCACCGACTGAGCTTCATGCAAGCTCCTCTCGCTACTCGGCACTTCGTGAGTTTAAAGGTTGAACTCTTGTGCTCTTACTTCACGAATTCCCGATATGCGAGAATCAACAGAGTGTTGACCCCTTCCACTCGGTGACGTGTGTTCACCTGTCGATTTTCCCGTGCCCACTTTGTGGTTCCTCCACGTGTTTCCTCTGTGCCTTGGCTTTCTGCACTTCACGACTTCTGATGTCAAAAACAACTCCTTTCAACCTCCGAACCCCCGAATGTGCGAAATGCGATGGGGTTCCTGATCCAACGGATATCCTCACTCCTAGCGATTTCGCCATTCGCGACTTGGAGCACCCAAGGTTTTGACTCTCACCCTGCAAACCTCCGAGTTCGCGAGATCCCTTGATCTCTGCCACCTGTCCTCCTCCTAACGGACGACTGCGATTCTCTCGTGGTTTCATGACTTCGGGACTTTCGGGACAAAAGTCTCGACCTCTTATCCTCCGATATGCCGAAATGGAAAAATTCCGACACGTCGTCTATGCGGGTCCCACGATGGAACTTCCCACCTTTTTGTAGTTCTTGGACTTCACAACTTCGTGAATCCGGATGCTGAACTTTTGACTCTTCAACTCACGAAACCCTGAATTGGTCAATGAAGGTCTGAACTCCGTGTCAGGGAGTATGCCACCTGTCCACTTTCAGATGGACGGTCCTGATTCTTTTCGCAGCTTCGCCACTCGCGAAGTCGAAAGACTTCCTCTTCTGAAACCCGATGTCTGAATCCCCGATAGAGAGGATCTCGTGACATGTTTCCTTCCAATCGTACGGCTCATATTCTCTCGCTATTTCGAGACTTCGCACCTCGCGACCTCGCGAGTCTTGATGCAAAGGCTTCGACCCTTCAACTCACGAAACCCCGAAATTAGATTTACGTGGGTGATCCAACGACCCTTGTTGGCTTGGATCCTATGGTTGTCCTCGCTCCTGAGCTTGCACTTAGAAAAACACTCGTTGTAACCTTCTTTCTCCTCTGCAAGATTTAATGGTTCTCGGGACTTCGTGAATTCCCCTCGGAGAATTCCAATCGTCCAATTTCTCCTTGACGATTCCTGTGAAATGAACAAAGTGTTCCTTCGCGAAACTTATCTACCAACAAACAATGTCGCTGCGCCTCCTTTCAACACTTTAAGGCACTAATTCTTTTTGAGTTTCTCTTCGTCAACTTCGAAGATCCTATCCCTCCTGAACTTGATTGAAAAATCCTTAAGTCCTTTGGGGAAAATTCCTGCGCGCACTCCTTGCGGAAATTCTTCAAATACACTCCAAGTATTTGAATTCTTAGACTTTGCGCACTCCCTACAACAACAATCTTTCAACAATTTCCTCAGGCTGCAAACTCTGAGAATCTACTCGGCCTGCGCACACCTTGCACGGCTCCTATGCTTAACTTGCACTTCTGCGAGAATGAGAACAATGTTATCCCTCCTGAGCTTGCAGAGACGAACTCTGACTTATGTCAACACACACCTTGCGGACAATTTCACTGCACTCCTTGCAGGAAAACTCTTGCTCAGACAGAGAAACAATTGAAACTCATTCCTTACTCTCCCTCTCTTCAGATTTCAGACATTAAATATGAAATCAAACATTCACACATCAAAGAAAATGCATAATAGAGAGTAAACAAGCATATATCAATCAGCATGTACAACACAGAAAGCAATTGGACACCATGAGTCTGAACTAAATATCTTTGTACTAATCCAGAACTTCTGTACATGGGGTTTTAGTCTACACAGCTCTCTGTTTCTTCTCTCCTTAGCTCTCTTGATTGATTATGCTGCTAATAATATTACAATGATACAAGTGAGGGTGTCTATATTCGTTTTCCCTCCGACTCCTAAAACTGTCTAATCTAGGAATTCAAAGCTACCTACTTACATTTACTAGCATAAATGCCTCTTAGTCCTTCAGACGAGAGCGAGACGCTCAAGGTCTGATTACAATCTACAAGTACGTCCTTTCTTAATTGTTACATTTAAGTTTGGCGTATCAAACTTCAAGACATTCAAACAATTCATCATGTGCCAAAATGCGTTGGCGCTTGCCCCACTCTCTCTTGACGTTGGCGATGCTCCGGCATCATACTCCCTTGCTTGAAAATTTTCATGGGCTCCTATCCATGAGCTATCGCACGGTCTGTCCATGCTTCTGGATCTCTGCTTCATTTTCCCAGCTGGCATCTTCAACTGGATGTCCCTTCCATTTGAACAAGTATTCAAAGTATTCCTTTCTCCTGGTCCTCTTACTAACTCTTTTGTCCAGTATGCTTTCCATCTGTGGCTTCTCTGCAACTGGCATCTGTTTAGTCCACTGAACCTCTGGTTGTTCATCACTTGTTCCTACTTCCTCAGCTTTGTATGGGTACAAATCTAAGACATTGAATATCAGAGAAATTCCGATCCCATCGGGTAATTCAATCTCATAAGCATTTGCCCCAAATTTCTTCAAGACCTTACATGGTCCGATCTTCTTCATCTTCAGTTTGTTATATGTCCCCTTCGGGAACCTTTCTTTTCCTAGATGTGCCAGAATCAAATCACCAACCTCAAATTGAAGTTGTCTCCTTTGTTGATTTGCTTTGCGCTTATATTCTTGGCTCGATTTTTGCAATCGCTCCTTCACCTAGCTGTGAAGTTCCTTCATTGCTTCTGTGAAATCTTCTGCACTAGCACTCCTAGTTGCATTCTGTCCTGAATCTCTCAATTCTGAAACTCCTCTTGGATGTATCCCATAAAAAATTTGGAATGGACTCTACCTTGTGCTTCTGTTGATTGAATCATTATAAAAAAATTCTGCTTGTGGCAGAATATTGTCCCACTGACTGTGGTGTTCTGTCACCAAGCTCCTCAACAAGTCTCCCAAAATTCTGTTCACAACTTTCGTCTGTCCATCCGTCCGAGGATGATAAGCTGAACTGAATGAAAAGTGCGTTCCTAGATTTTTCCATAATGTTCTCTAGAAGTGTTCCATGAACTTGGTGTTTCGATCCAAAACTATGCTCCTTGGTAAGCCGTGAAGTCGAATGACCTCTTTGAAAAACAGATTCGCAATGTGAGTTGCGTCACTGGTTTTCTGACACGGTATGAAGTGTGCCATCTTAGAAAATCTATCCACCACTACAAAGATCGAGTCAAACCCTCTTTGCGTTCTTGGCAGCCCTAATATGAAGTCCATGCTTACTGCATCACATGGCCTCTCTGGTATGGGTAACGGTTGATAAAAGCCTGCATTCTGCCTCTTCCCTTTTGAATGCTGACAAATTCTGCATCTGTCCACAAAAATTTTGACATCTGCTCTCATTCCTGGCCAATAATATGACTGATTTAACTTTGAGAACATTTTGTCATGACCGAAATGTCCGACCAATCCTCCACTATGTTTCTCCTTCAACAAATTCTCCCTCATGGAGCATTTTGGAATACAAAGTTGATTACCCTTAAACATTAATCCTTCTTGGATCATGTATTCTGTCTATTGGTTTTTGTCCCTGAGAATTGGATTCTCAGCTGCTTCATATGCCTCTTTAAAATCTGGATCATCTCTGTACATGTCCCTGAGATCATCAAAACCCAGTGTTTTGACTCTGAACTCCTGCAACAACAAACATTTTCTGCTCAAAGCATCAACAACTTTGTTAACAGTTCCAGAAATATGCTTAATTACAAAAGTAAAGTTCTGCATGTATTCAACCCATTTAACATGTCTTTGATTCAACTTCTTCTCTTGAGTCACAAATTGCAAAGCATGATTGTCACTATATAAGACAAACTCCTTAGGAATCAAATAGTGTCTCCACTTCTTCAATGCATGAATAATAACATAGAACTCCTTATCATACGTCGAGTATTTCACTTTCTCTTCATTCAGCTTCTCATTGAAGTATGCTATCGGCCCATCTTCTTGGCTCAAGACTGCCCCTATTGCAATTCCACTTGCATCACATTTTACTTGAAATGTCTTTTTGAAATCCGACAACACCAAAATTGGTTTTTTCGTGATTTTCTTTTTCAACAAATTGAAGCTTTTCTCAGCCTCTTCTGTCCAGTGAAAAGACTTGTGTCTCTTCTTCACTGTGTCCATCATTGGTGCACTAATTCCACTGAAATTCCTGATGAACTTCCGGTAGAAACTAGCCAATCCATGAAAACTTCTCACCTCAAATATACTTTTTGGTGATGGCCAATTCTTAATTACATCTACCTTATCTGGACCCATCTTCAACTTGTCTGCAGAAATAACAAAACCCAAATAAATGAGCTCTGTCTTCATGAATGAGGATTTCTTCATGTTTATCAACAGTTTCTCTTGCTGTAGCCTCTTCATCACTGTAGCCAAATGTTTCAGATGCTCTGCTTCTGTTTTACTGAAAATCAGTATGTCATCCAAATACACAATGGCAAATTTTTCGATGAACTCCTTCAGGACTTCGTTCATCAACCTCATGAAAGTACTTGGCACGTTTGTTAAACCAAATAGCATAACAAACCATTCATACAACCCTTCGTTAGTCTCGAAGGCTGTCTTCCATTCATCACCTTCTCTCATACAAATTTGGTGATATCCACTTTTCAAATCAATCTTCGAAAAAAATTTGGCCCCACTAAAGCAATCCATCAAATCATCCATCATTGGCAATGGAAATCTGTACCTGATGGTTATCTTGTTGATCGCTCTCGAGTCAGTACACATCCTCCAGCCTCCGTCTTTCTTCGGACTGAGCACTGTCGGAACAACACATGGACTCAAGCTTTCTCTAATCAACCCCTTGTCCATTAAATCCTGGACCTATCTTTTGACCTCTTCATTCTCCTGCGGCGTCAATCTGTACACTGCTTTGTTTGGTAAACTAGCTCCAGGTATGAGATCAATATGGTGACTCACACTTCTGATCGGTGGCAACGAATGAGGTAGTTCGTCCACTACTATGTCAACAAACTCTTCCAACAGTTTCTGAACCTCTTCCTGTAAATCATCTACCCTTGTACTGGTTAAAACAATTTTAGGCTTCATGACCACAATGAATTGTGGTTCCTCCTTCTTCTTAACCTCTGTAAGAAGTTCCTTCCCACTCATGAGAAGTACAATGTTGCTTACTTTAGGTTTCACGTCTTTATCCTTAATCAGAAACAACATGTGAGTTCTCCCATTCTTTTCTAGGGTGTATGTGTTCTTTCTTCCATCATGAATTACATTTCTATCATATTGCCACGGTCTACCCAGCAATAGATGACAAACATCCATGGGAATAACATCACAGAGTATTTCATCTTTATACCCTCCTATTTTAAACTCGACTAAACATTGTTTAGTGACATTTACTTGATGTCCTTTTTGTGGCCACAAAACTCTATATGGGCTTGGATGTTCAATGGTCTCCAACTCCAGCTTTTCTACCATTTCTGTAGAAACGAGATTATTTGTGCTACCATTTTCCACAATGACCTTGCATACCCTGTCCTTGGTTTTGCAAGCAGTCCAAAAAATTTTGTTCCTTTGGACTGAACTCTCCACCTCCTTCTCTGGTGTTAAGAGAAATTTTCGCATCATCAACGATCTTCCGCCTTCAACATATTCTGCCTCAACATTCTACCTCTATGCTTCGACAATGTGAGTTTCACCACCTTCTTTCTTCTTATCTGGACATTCATAAGATTTATGTCCGACCTTTCCACATGTGAAGCATTTCACCACTCCACCTCTTCCTCTTCCTCTACCTCTGGTACGAGGAAAAATGTTTCCATCAACATACTAACCTCTCTATTCGGTATGCTTCCCTCTCTGCGAACTTCCACCTCTCTCAGTTTGAGTCTGAGGTTTCTTCCAGTCTTCCTTGGGTTTCTGATTTCTATCCTGGGCAACTGATTTGCCTCTGGGCTGACTTCTGCCTCAACATATTTGACCTTTTTTTCGGCTTAGCTTCTCTTCAGCCTTTAGAGCCATCTGATAAGCATCTTCCACCGTTCGGATGGTCATCATGCTCATCTCATCCTGAATGTCGTATCTCAGACCATTCATGTATCTAGCAACGTTTTCATTATCACTTTCACAATGACCTGCCCTGATGTTCAACCTGTAGAATTCTTCAGTGTATTCCTTCACTGCCATCAGTTTCTGTCTCAAATTTTGCATTCTCCGAAACAGAGTAATTTGGTAATCCCTGGGAATAAATTTCGCCTTCATTTTCGCGATCATCCTATCCCAATTCTTGATTTTCTGCTTGCCTTTGCAGTGTCTGTCAGCTTGTAGCTCATCCCACCACAATGATGCATGTCCTTTCAATCTTGTGACAACATGTTTGACCTTTTTGTCTTCCTCGACATCTTCATAGTCAAAATATGTGTCCAGAGCTCTAATCCAGTCTAGGATCTCTTCAACATCTAGGTTTCCTTCGTATACTGGAATATACATTTTTTCCTTAGCACCCATTCTTGCAACAACCCTAATCAGGCGTTCATTTGCTGCATCCTCTGCTGTGACTTCTTCTCCTTCATGTCCAGCTTCATTCTCACTTTCAGAATCACTGACATCTCCAACACCAGCTGTGAGCCTCTATGCTGTCTCCATGTACACGAGTCTGGCACGTATGTCACAAATCTCTCTTTCCATAGCTAGATTTGGCACCTATCTACCCCTTCCTCTTGGCATTTCCCTATCCTCTAGCGGATCGGGTGTTTGTCTGTCTCTTCTTCTCGGCGGCATGGCTGAGATTTTCTTTCTCGCTTCCCCTATCTGAAGTATACAAACAGAGTCAAGCTCTGATACCACACTGACGTAGACCTATCGACCCTCGGGCCGAGATCCTGTCACATGATCGTTCTTTAACCCCTTTGAGCCGGATCGACTCTTTCGGATTCCTACTGGAATCTGCAATTTATCGATCCACAGGTCCTTTTCGCAGCTCGCAATCTCGCGAGTTCGCGATTCATGACTCTCGACTCTTCCTCTCCAATATCGCGATACCCGAGATCACGAAATGGGTGTAGCTCTTCTTTCGTCAGCGCCCTCTATGCGTGACCACCGGCTGAGCTTCACGCAAGCTCCTCTCGCTACTCGGCACTTCGTGAGTTCAAAGGTTGAACTCTTGTGCTCTTACTTTATGAATTCCCGATATGCGAGAGTCAACGGAGTGTTGACCCCTTCCACTAGGTGACGTGTGTTCACCTGTCGATTTTCCCGGGCCCACTTTGTGGTTCCGCGACGTGTTTCCTCCGTGCCTCGACTTTCGTCACTTCATGAATTTTGATGTCGAAAACAACTCCTTTCAACCTCCAAACCCCTGAATGCGTGAAACGCGATGGGGTTCCTGATCCAACGACTATCCTCACTCCTCGCGTTTTCACCACTCGCGACTTGAAGCACCCAAGGTTTTGGCTCTCACCCTGCGAACCTCCGAGTTCGCGAGATCCCTTGATCTCTGCCACCTGTCTTCCTCCTGACAGACGATTGTGATTCTCTCGTGGTTTCGCAACTTCGGGACTTTCGGGACAAAAGGCTGGACCTCTTATCCTCCGATATGCCGAAATGACGAAATTTCGACACATCGTCTACGCGGGTCCCATGATGGAACTTCCCGCCTTTTTGGAGTTCTCGGACTTCGCGACTTCGCGAATCCAGATGCTGAACTTTTGGCTCTTCAACTCATGAAACCCCGAATTGGTCAATGAAGGTTTGACCTCTGTGTCGGCGAGTATGCCACCTGTCCACTCTCAGATGGACGGTCCTGATTCTTTTCACAGCTTCACCACTCGCAAAGTCGAAGGACTTCCTCTTCTGAACCTCGATGTCCGAATCCTCGATAGAGAGGATCTCGTGACACATGTCCTTCCAATAGGACGGCTCAGATTCTCTCACTATTTCGGGACTTCGCACCTCGCGACCTCGCGAGTCTTGATGCAAAGGCTTCGACCCTTGAACTCACGAAACCCCGAAATGAGATTTACGTGGGTGATCCAATGGCCCTTGTTGGATTGGATCCTACGGTTGTCCTTGCTCCTGAGCTTGCACTTAGAAAAACACTCGCCATAACCTTCTTGCTCCTCTGGAAGATCTGATGGTTCTCGGGACTTCGCGAATTCCCCTCGGAGAATTCCAACCGTCCAATTCCTCCTTGATGATTCCTGCGAAATGAACAAAGTGTTCCTTCGCGAAACTTATCTACCAATAAACAATGTCGCTGCGCCTCCTTTCAACACTTTAAGGCATTAATTCTTTTTGAGTTTCTCTTCGTCAACTTTGAAGATCCTATCCCTACTGAACTTGATTGAAAAATCTTCAAGTCCTTTGGGGAAAATTCTTGCGCGCACTCCTTGCGGCAATTCTTCAAATACACTCCAAGTATTTGAATTCTTAGACTCCGCGCACTCCTTGCGACAAAAGTCTTTCAACAATTTCCTCAGGCTGCAAACTCTGAGAATCTACTCAGCCTGCGCACACCTTGCACGACTCCTGTGCTTAACTTGCACTTCTGCGAGAATGAGAACAATGTTATCCCTCCTGAGCTTGCAGAGACGAACTCTGACTTATGTCAACGCACACCTTGCGGACAATTTCACTGCACTCCTTGCAGGAAAACTCTTGCTCAGACAGAGAAACAATTGAAACTCATTCCTTACTCTCCCTCTCTTCAGATTTCAGACATTAAATATGAAATCAAACATTCACACATCAAAGCAAATGCATAACAAAGAGTAAACAAACATATATCAATCAGCATGTACAACACAGAAAGCAATTGGACACCATGAGTCTAAACTAAAGATCTTTGTATTAATCCAAAAATTTTGTACATGGGGTTTTACTCTACATAGCTCTCTGCTTCTTCTCTCCTATGCTCTCTTGATTGATTATGCTGCTAATAATGTTACAATGATACAAGTGAGGGTGTCTGTATTCGTTTTCCCTCCGACTCCTAAACCTGTCTAATCTAATAATTCAAAGCTACCTACTTATATTTACTAGCATAAATTCCTCTTAGTCCTTCAGATGAGAGCAGGACGCTCAAGGTCTGATTACAATCTACAATTACACCCTTTCTTAATTGTTACATTTAAGTTTGGCGTATCGAACTTCAAGACATTCAAACAATTCATCATGTGCCAAAATGCATTGGCGCTTGCCCCACGCTCGCTTGACGTTGGCGATGCTCCTGCATCACATTCAACAACAACGAATCTGCCAGGCAGAGTCAAATAATACTCCTTGCTCTTCTGTCCAACTTCTCCTAATCTTCCTTTGACATACCAATAGCTAGTGTACTAGTAGGTTGTGTACCAGTAACCTGTGTGCTAGTAGACGGTGTACCAGTAGGCTGTGTACCAGGATCCACAACGATCCATTGTTCTTTGTCTACAAAAAGGTCCTCCATATTTAGCTTCCATAGCTCAAAGTTTTTACCGTTGAACTTATCTATCTCGATTCTAGATGAGCTTGCCATTCCTCTTTCTATACTCTAATCTCCATTGCAAAAGCTCCCACTAAACCCAGGTTTATCACAGATGCAAGATAAACTTGATATATCAATACCGAGCCAAACCCTCAACAACAAAGGCGTCCCTTTGAAGCCAAAAATGAGCTTTGATACCACATGTAAGTTTTAAACCTGTGAAGTAAAGCAATGCATATAGATTATTAAGCAAAACAAAAATTAATCAATGGCTCATACAGAGAGTACATAAAGATTTTATACCGGAAACCGTCAACCGAGAAAACCTTTCTTATATTCTTTATATCGAATTTCACCATTCACTATACAATATATACAATGTTTTTAGGTATTTCGTAGATACCAAAACCCTAATCCCTAAAACCGGGTTTATTTTTAGTAAACCACTAAAAATAGAAAAAACTACCCATGACTAGTACGCGGGATCGTCGGATGCAATTGTCATATCTGACATGCCCACACACACACATGAAAAGAATATAACACATACCCAACATCCGTATGCATCGGATCTCATCTCAATATGACAAGTCCTCCTCTCCTGATGAGCAAACAAAGAAAACGAATGCACCCTCCTCAAGATGCGCCCCTCCTCCATGAAAATGCTCCCTCTCAGAAATGGAAGCTATGGCTCCATGGAAATGCTCTCCATGAAGTATCAAACCAACCACAAGCTTCTCCTCAAGCTATCACATGTTTTTCTCAAACCCTCATGAAGTGCGCCCTCCTTCTCCTCAAGAAATGCGCCCCTCTTCTCTTCTCCAAAACTCACAAGTGAAGAATGAGTCTCCAAAAATACCTTTACCCTATCTTTAGCCTCTTTGAGCCAACCCTAAAAGATCAATGGCCTAGATTAGATCTATCCTCTCTTCTTTTTCTTTTCTTTTTTCTTTTTCTTTTGTAAATCATTTGCAAAATAAAATATTATTTACAATATAACACAACTAGAGGAAGAGATTCTAATCACCAGGTGATCCTATGAAATATAGGGTTATAACACCTACAAATTTGAAAAGTCCATTGCCACTACTATACACAACCTGATGATTTGCAGAGCACACTAAGATCGTCATAGATGTTCAAGAGACTCGTATCTTGCTTTGCCAATACATGACCCAGAGACTCATGAATACATCAACATAGTCATGCTTCAACCCAACATTTTTAGAATACATAATCTTTGGATTCATGACTTGCAGATGTACCATGACACATGATTCAACCTCTTGTAGAATACATCAACATACCCAAAAATTTGTAGAATACATAATTTTTTGGATTCATGATTTGCAGGGGCACCACATAAGACATGATCCAGTCTCTTGCAAAGTACACCAACGTCACTATACACAACTTGACAACCTACGAAATTCATGAACATTACTATACATGACCCATTATACTTGCATTGCCCTTCATAGGTTTGCGACCTGCATAATACACCAACACTGGCTCATCCTTTGATCTAATGACATATACATTATGTATTTCATAATATGTGGACTAACAAGTCAAGGGTACACCAAGTAGGATCCTAGGATTGCCATATAAGCTACACATTGCCACATTGTTACATGACTCTTGAGGGGACAGTGAAGCTAGGAATGTTCACTGCCAATGATGCTTTATTTACCAGTGTCATTCTAGTCACTAGTGTTTCCCCACCACACTAGTGTCTCTAATTATTATTACATTGTCCCCATATCTCGTGATTTCTTTACATTCTCATAAGTGGGTTCCGATGCAAATTGATGTTTTAAATCATGTTTAAACCTGTGTTGGTCCAAGAACATTGCACTCTTCAACCATTTTTCCTATTTATATTCTAGTCCCAATTGTTGCTATGCTCATAGCTATCATAATGCTATCCCAATGTCAATTCAACAAATGCAAATGCTTACATTCACACAATGCCCTCATTCGAAAGTGTTTTCACCATTGACTTTGGACAAGCAATGTCCAACATGTGTTGTGGGATTTGGGTTAGTGTCCATGATTGTACTCAATTGGCCATTGGAGCTCCAAGAGTTGACAAGTTATAGCTTCATCTCAGACAACAAACTCTCTATTTGTTGTTGTTGGAAGCAAGTACAGTTCTACCATGGGCATTGATGGGCTTTATTCACAATTTTTTAAGCATGAACTCATTGATAGGGATTTTGATTTTTATCTTAACACTTTGACACATAGATAATAATGTCCTATTGTCAAACAACTAATACATTTGGGGTAAAAAAATAACATTTATATGACATCGTTTTGATGTTTACATGTTGAAATCAGGGCTTTAAAGAAATCGTCCCATTTTAATATACTTTAAGTTGAACATTGTTTTGTAAATGTCGCTATATCGACGTCTGTAATAAAGAATGTTTCTATACTTACATTTTTAAATGTCAATATGCCAATAGTGTGGGATTTTATTCTCTTTTTAAATGTCCATATAACAATGCACTGAAAAGTCGTTAAACTGATAGGAATTTGACAACATGTGTGAACTTGACGTTTAGAGAATCATGACAACGTTAAGAGACATCAATTAATCAATGCTAAGGTAATTGAAATGATGTATACACGTTGTTGTGTCGACGTTTAGGGATAGAGACACTTGAATATTTATATACCGATGTTAAGGGGATAATTTCACTATGCAATCCCCATCCCACAACTCCTCAATTCCGCTTTTAAAAAAACATGATCGACATTGTAGAAGAGTTTTGCCAATGGTCTTGAGTTCAGGATGAGAAATTGATGACCATACATGGCTGTAGTAGCTTGTCAATGGTGATGGTTTGTTGACATTGTCGAGCTACTACAACCATTTATGGTCATCGTTCCCCATTCCAAACTCACAATCGTTGGCAACACTCTTGCACTGTTGGTAGGGGTAATTTTTGAAGGGAAAAACACAACTGTGAGATGGGGATGGCATAATGAATGCATAGTGAAAGAAATATAATTGCCTTGGGTATTTGTGAGAGTACTCGTATTTGTCTTCTGTTTTTATTTCTTGCAAAAATTGAATGTCAAGTGCATTTCAATCACTTATATTGTCATGTTTAGTCATTTTATGATACATATAACATAAAATAATAAATTCTAGTAGAATTATTGGTTCATTCATTTCATTTCAATAAATTTTAGATGCAAAAATACAATTTTGTATGAAAGGATGAGCTTGTCAAAATTTCCTTGCACTCATTTTTTCACTGGGTTAAAATTCTACTTTCAATGGGGCATTTTGGAGTGAATATAAAATGCAAACATAGTCTAAAAGGCCTACCACACCTTTATTTACAAATGTGTTTGCATCTTACCAATGAGGGGTGTTTTCGCAGTCCAACATTATGAGATAGCATTTTTATGAACATTTTCCATGAGTGCCATTAATTAATGAACAATTTCTCATGAGTTTGAATAGTCCACGTAGCACTCATTGCATGGGTTGATTCTTATAGGGGTTGAGAAGTGGGATTTAACCCTATGAAAGGAATTCCACACTCTCAATCATCACCTTTGGGACTTGCACTTGGTAACTAGGTCTTCTCGAGAAGGTCACCCATCCCAGGACTCTTGACTCAAGCGCACTTAACCATGGATTTTTCCTCCATAGTCACGTCCACTTAACTAGCTACCCCATTTGCAAAAGCTCAACAAGTATTATGTTTGTATTCAATGCATCATTCTTTGGTTGAGTCAAAATTTTTCTTTCAATAGGGCATTTCTCAAGTGATTTTAGAACATAAGCATTTCCATTCACAATAGAGTTTGTACTTGGATCCTTATCTTGTTGACTATGTCAAAGAATAATGCAAGTACAAACACACTTGTAAATAAAGGTGTGGCATGCCTTATAATTTTTGTTTGTATTTCATAATCACTCCATAAATGGCCCCTCAAAAGTAGAATTGTGACTCAACGAGAGAAAAGTGCAAGTACAAACACTATTGTAAATAGAATTGTGGTAACTTTTTAAGATTCTATTATGCTCTTGGATGCTAATGATGATGTGATAAGTATTAACAGACACCATTGTATATCTATAAACACTTGCATAACATGGGTGACTATGATAGGACACTCATCTATCTATATGTTGAGATCTTTTCTATATAAATTTAGAAGGGAACCCAAAAAGAAAAACAAATATAACATTTGCATAAGCTTGATGTTATAAGTTTGAAATCATCGGAGGACCACATGAATTAGCGTTGAGCCTCAACCCAATAAATGAGGACTTAACAAAATATTGAATTCATCGAAACAAAAAGCTAATAATTCGTAATTTTTCTTATAAATCCATAGGAGTTTAACATTGAATTAGGTTACCTTGTTGTAGAACGTGCAACTTCTAACATTTTTCATAATTAAAGATATATTTTCTATGAAACAACTAATTTTTAACTTTTGAGCATTAATCACATGCAAATTAAGACTTCGAGCTCAAGGAACTCACTAAAATACAATGTAACAACAATTTTAAAATTTACTTTCTATCATTACTTTTGAAAATTGGCCCATTGTAGTGCATTGGTGTAACTTTATAGTCAACTTTATCAACAAAAGGTGCCATTAAAGTTTGTAGGGCTCATGTTACCCAATTGAGAGTGTAAATATGCATGTGTAGTTTTGTGGTCGATTGGAGAGTTGAGATTGGACTTTGAGAATACAAATTTGTTTGATTGTTGTTGTATGTGATACATTGGGAAACATTGACTTTGATTTAGCAATTTTGAGTAAATGAGATTTCTTTGTTTTGAGGAGAAGGGCCTCTTTGTATTTAATTTAGTAATGATGAGTAAGGCCCCTTTGTTTTGAGAAGCAGAGTCTCTTTATGTTTTATTTATAAATTATGAGTAAATAGGGCCTCTCTCTATTAGTCTTTGAAAACTTTACCATATTTGTGAAAATCTTTGTAGAGGAAGTTGTTCATAGTACAATTCCTACATGAGTCCAATAATCTTAGGCACCCTATTATGGAGTTTACTCATGTCAATTTAAAACATTTTTTATGAATACTATCAAACAACCATTGTTACAATTTAACTTTAAATGCAATCCTTCCAAGCATAGAGACTTTAATTCCTACCACCAAGTAGACTTGTAATGTCAAATACATCTTTTCTTTTGAATGGGACATACTTTGCAATTAATTCAAGTATGAGACATGGATTCCAGGTACTAAACTCATTGATCCTCTTAAAGGTAACATAAATCACTAGTTTTCTGAAAAGAAACTCCTCACTTGGATGTGTTGCCTTAGGAGGTATTGGAGGAGAATGCAAAAGATGTATTAAAAGGCCTAGTCAAAATAATACTCTTTTCTCTATGTTCATCTAGGCCTTGGGTATTGGTACATCGTTCTCAATTAAAAATAAAATGTATTTTTAGAAGTCTTATAGATTCAAGCTTCAAAGGATGATCCTACACAAAAAGAGAGCTCAAGCTTGATAGAAGAAGACAAAAATATCAATGCCAAAAAAAATCCTAAGAGTTGCATGGACATAGGCTCCAGTAAAGTCCAAGCACAATTAACAACAAAAGTTCTTTTCAAGAGAGGTGTGTATAATTAAAAGTGAAAACTTTGATGAACCCAACTTCGTAGTATTGGGGAATCAATTTTTGGAATGTACCATGAAGTTGAAGGAAGGTAAAGTCTATTGCAAAAGGAAGAAACAAAAATGCAATCCACTTGCATAGAAAATATTTTGATCATGTTTCAAATAGATCATTTCAAGGTTATATGATCAAATTTACTAACTAGTTGGGATTCATATAGCAGCTCTATGAGTAGCACCTTCACTGTTTTCCAAAGTTTTACACTATGTACGTACATGCAAGCAAAAAATGAACTCTATAGAGATTTCACTAAATCAAGAGTTGCCAAGAAAAGTTTGCACCAAGAGCATTGGGGTCAATGTTATACAAATAAGTGCTTGACGAAGGTACTATAAAGATTCCATAATGAAGACTATCATCAAACTCATAGTAAATTGTTCCTCACTAATCTATACGATTAAATAATAAAGAATATTTGTTGACAAGACAAACAATAGATTTGGAGCTCGAGCATTCAATGTAGTAGAAGATATTATATCATCTCTTAAAAGGAAACACATGATTGTGAATTCTTTTCTATGAGAAATTCTTCATAGACTTGTATGGGATCTACTACAACCTCACAAGGCTACACTATCTTCAATTATATAGTAGCCTAGAATTATTTTTGTCCCAAAGGCATCTTTAATTTTTTTTAACACCTAAACATAGACCACCTTCTTGTTATAAGGATTGATATGATTTGTATAAAGGTAAATAACATGCATCACATCCTCTAGTGATTGATTAAGCAACACGTCCATCCATGATTCCTTAATATGTATATTTTCATAGACACTACTTTTGGTGATAGTTAATGATCATTGTCGTAAAATTCTGAGGGCGATGGTCTCTAACCATCACCAAAACCCCCTTTTTTGTGGCAATGGCTTTGGTGAAGGTGTTCATTTTGATTATTTCTATTGAGGATACAATTACTTTTTCCCATCCCCCAAAACTCTACTTGTAGTAGTGCATGCTTCAAGAAGGACATGGGTGCCATATATTTTGTTCTTGGTGATATCAAATATTCTCCCAAATGAATTTTATACATGGGTATGTGCTAAAAAATGCATTATAATTAATGTGTTGTATGGTCAACACATAGCTTCCTAGATCTGCGATCCCAATATCACCTTCTACAAACAACTAGAAGTTGAGAGAAGACCAATAGGGCATGAGACTCTTCATATTTGAACAATAATTGAGCTTGTAGTCCGATATCCAATCTTGTATTGTGGATATTTCCTAACATTATAGAATTGAAGTGGTTTAGAACCCTTCCCAATTTTATTTTTTAGCCATTGTGATTGATGGAGATGCAGTTGGTGTTTCATTCAATAAGCAATTCTTAGTACCAAATATGTAAGGTTGTTTCTTCTTTGTCAATTAAACAAGATATGCTTCTTCAAACACGCTATGTTAATTTAACATAACTTATTAAACATATGATTTAACAACTATATATTCTCATCTTGAATTTATTTTTACATTCTACATTTATATAATATAACCACAAAATATAAAAGGGATTATTGGACCTCTAGCATAAATTTTGAATCTTCATAGCAACATCCTAGATCTTATGAAGCAAACATTCATTATAAGTTAAGCTGTGCCACTTTGGGTCTCGAACTCGCTACATGAATGAATAGTTTTTATGATCTTGGGGACCATTGGTGTATCGTAATTGCCACTTACATGTCCAATTAGATTTCTAACTCCTATTTAGGATTTAGAATAGTGCATTTCTAGAGAATGCATAATTATGTAAGAGGCAAGTGCACCTAAGGGTCTTTCCTCTATTTAAAATCCCTCAATTCTTAGGTAATGAGTTAGTTGAGATTTTCCAAGTGTATAGAATTCATAACCATAATTGATCAATGTTAGGTTGTGGATGTCGATTAATCAAATTCACGCTGAATACATTGTATACAGAGCCAATTACTCTTATGATGATAATGAATTGCATTCTAGGGATTCATCCTACCTCTATAGTAAAGTAGTTTTTTTTAGTAGCAATACGATTCAAGGAAAATTCATATTATGCAAAGATTCAATACCCAAATCTTAGCAACAAAATGTATACAAACAAAGCACTTAAAAATAAATCTAACCATTCCTTTATTAGTAGAAATTACAAATTAGCTACAAACCACATGAAATATAACCTATTTATCTTGAAGCCAAATGGCCTTCTTTTGGTAGTGAAATGCATGCCAATGGCCTCTATTTTAAGAAAAAATCAAATATATTTGGTTAAGGAATGCAAGCTCAGAGATTATACCCATGTTGGATGACCTTACTCCATCAAGGAAATCACTCTGGACTATTAAATGCAAGCTCATAATTCATGCCCA
Organism: Picea engelmannii; assembly: GCA_009831015.1. Taxonomy (NCBI): domain Eukaryota; kingdom Viridiplantae; phylum Streptophyta; class Pinopsida; order Pinales; family Pinaceae; genus Picea; species Picea engelmannii. The sequence goes on along the minus strand of ML797168.1, from coordinate 281,937 downwards.
TAATGAGATGATTTATTCCATCAAGGAAATTGATTTGGGAAAGGAAATCCAAGCTCATAATTCATGCCCACAATGGGATGCTTTATTCCATCAAGGAAATTGATTTGGGGTAGGAAATCCAAGCTCATAATTCATGCCCACAATGGGTTTTCTTAATCCATCAAGAAAATCGATTTGTGATAAGAAATGCAATCTTAAAATTCATGCCCATTATGGGAAATAATTTTTCCTTAATGAAAATAATTTTAACCAAGAAGAACAAACCCTACAATGGTTTGCCAAATGTGGTGACTTTCCCTACCAAAGAATTCTGTTTATTGGGGTCAAGTTCATAACCATAATTGACTTAGCCTCAAAAGACAAAAATATATCAAATTGAAAACAAAATTCACTAACCCTCAAAAGAAAAAAATATATCAAATTGAAACCAAAATTGACTCAACCTCAAAAGTCCTTTTTTTTACATGTTTACACTAGTTTTAGGTGCCATTTGTCCCCATCCTCATGCGTTGGTTCTTGGCACATGTAGGCTCCTCCTCATAGATTTGGTTAGCTTGATAGGGTCTTTGTCAAAAGGGGTCCACTGGTTGGCTGTGGGCTTGTCCTCACAAGGTAGGTTTGTTCTTGGCATAGGTGGGCTCCTTCTCATAGGTTCAACTAGTTTGATGGGGTCTTTGTCAAAAGGGGTCCAATGATTTATGAGACGAGGTCTACTCACACATGGGAATCATGTTTGATTGTTTGTATGTTAATATAACATATATATGTTAAATAGGTTAATATAACATATAACATAGACATGTTATATGCTAAATATGTTAATATAACATACAATATTGTATGTTATATTAGCATATTTAACATATATGTGTTAATATATCATATATATGTTATATGCTAACATATATAGTTAGCATATAGTTAGAAGAGGACATGAAGAGGCCCTAAACCATGGTACATGCTTTACAAGTGAAATGATTTAGCGATAAGAGTATGATGTGAACAATGTTAAGGACTTGGAACAACATGGTTGCTTCTTGTGACCAAAATCCAAGGTTTGGATATGAACACTATGTATTTAGGACATAATTCATGACTATTAATCTTAGTGGCCATGCACATGACTCTCAACAACATTACAAGCTCTATAAAAGGAACATGTCCTAAATTTTCAAGCATTAACAATATTGAAGATGGTTTGTATGACCAAACATGACATTTTTTGTATGTCTTCGATCAATACATGTGATGATCATCATTCTATATAGGATATTAATAAATTGTATATGTATCATAACTCACAATTTTTTTTCTTCTAGTAATCAACCATGACTAAGGGTATCTATTCTACTAGTCACCCAAAACTTGAACATGCCCCCAACTATAATAAATGGATATATTATGTAGGTGCACTAGCCTATCATGGAAAAATATGTCTTTGGGGGGATTTGAACCTGGATGGGAGAGTAATAGCTGCCCTTATTTGACAACTAACCAAGGCGTTTTTGACCAAACCCATGGCTTGGGGATGGAAACCAAGAATATGTTCCCTAATACATGACTTCATGTCTCAAAACCCATGTACAAGAGACTTGCACTATAATATATGCCCTTTAATTGGAATATTTTCCCTACAAGAGGAAGTCCCCAATCCATGATTTTGGGGCTTAGAGGCCATATTAGGGTTTTCAACCTCAAAACACATGGATTTGTTACACATGGTATGGTTTGTGAACATGCATGTAGGATATAGTTGAAACATCTTATTTTGATTAGATATATACACATATGTGATTCCTTCAAGTGAGTGATTGTAGGGCTCCCAAGGAACATACGACTCCGTGGCATATATTTGGCCATATATTTGGTTATTATTAACCCATAACCCCAGGAACCCAATTGAATCCAAACTTAAATTAATCCAAACCCACTATAACACCACTAGCCTTTGACTAACCTTAAATCCTAACTATTATAACCTCATAAACTCCTAATAGTCCTTAACCCTTGATGATTGCCACCCCACAAATTCTTCCTAACTCCAAATCCACTAATCCTTAAACATTACACCACTAACCCTTAAAGTCTATCACCCATAACCTTTAAACAATATAAACCCACAAACCCCCTAAACTACCTATCCCTTTTAGTCGCTAATCCATATAACCCCTTTACCTCATCTAATTGACCTTAATCCTAAACTCTTGTAAACCTAAAAACCCCGTAAAGGACAATGTATAATCATTATAACCCTATTAATTGCTAACCTTTATATCCCCATTGACCCCCAAACCATGTTAAACCCACATAACCCTAATCAATTTTAATTACTATCTACTCATACTTTAAGCACTGTAAACCCACATACCCTTAATCAATTGTATATCCCTAAATTGCACCTTGAGAGATGAGTAATCTCTTCATATGAATCATATATGCCTTTTGATGGCCAGAAAGATTCCTCCACCAAAAAAAGGGAGAGTTTCCTGATGGAAAATCCCAATTAGATCTGCTCTCATTTGGAGTGGAAAATTCCAACCGATATGTGGACTCGGTTAGCCACCTAGGGTAATGAAAACAATTTAATATTTAAAATATAAACTAATTTATCCTAAAATAACTCAAGATGAATTTACCTATACTATTTATACTATCTGGTCTATCATTATTTAAAATTCAATTCTTAATATCCTATCTAGGAACACATAATATTGAAATCAGATACAAGATTAAACGATAAATTACCGAATTCAATGAAATAATTTGTTCATTTAGTAAAGTATTTAGAACAAACACATATGTCATTTTTTGAATAAATAATTATTCGTAAAACAAAACATTCATTCTTGTATCTATTTTTTCTGATCAATTGAATAACTTAACATACCATAAAAAATAATTTCACATGAAAGGCATGAATGATAAAATTGCATGAACTTATAGAAATGTTGAAATACAAATTTTCACATTCAACCAAGCAAGCTTCTCCAAAAGACGAAGGTCTTCAATCTTTAATTCAAACTGATAAAAATATGCAAATCTAAGTTATAGAGTTTCCAACTCCCCTATCACTTGAAGGAGTCTCCTTTTAAAGCCTCTTGCAATTACATCATCTCCAATCCCTTTCTTGCACCCAATTATCCCGAAAAGGATATTGATTGCTATTCTGTTACAATAGAATGTCATTATATTTTGTTCTCACCTTCTTTTTCCTTAAAATAAATTTTCCATTGATCATAGATATTCATCAAATGCGAAATAAGTGGTGGATCTAAATTATCTAGACTTAATTTGCATTGATAAATTTTTTTCATGATTCTTATACTTTTCTTATAAAATTTTGAGAAGAAAATATAATTTTTTTTTGAACACGATAGGGTTTGTTATAAATTCTTTGAATGCTTCGCTATCCTAGGTGCTAATTTGAGCAATTTTTTCCACACTGACATCCCTTTGTTGTTCATGATGTGCAATGCATAACTTAATAGGTGTTGTTCGACCAATATTTTCAACACGTGGCATGTTTAATTTCTTAATAACATTCACAACAAAAACCCATATACCTTAACACCTTTGATTAGCCTCTTCAATCAATTCATTTATATTTGTACAAGTGTGAGTTCAATTGTCCAATGATATTTGGAATTTAATTCTTTCCTTACTAGTTGTTTCTGGGATATTATCTGGCATTGTCTTAATTTTCATTTCCCAAAGCCTGACTTTCTTGAATACTGTTTGAGCATTCTTTTGATCATCAACTTGGATTTCTCCCATGTCAGAAAACTCAATAAAATAGTTGTGAAACTACTTCTCACTTAGTTTTATGTAGAAATCCTCCCGAATTTGTTTTAATTAATAATTTATAGATAAAGCCCAAGTCTTAAAGAACTCGACATAATTTTATTCATCTTTAATTTTTTTGATTTGTGCCTCCAATGAACTAACTTGTTCGTAATATTGATCATAAAATTCTTTTATCTTCATTTTATGTTCTTCACTCACAACAATCATTTCCTTTAAATGCTCATGTTTTATTTTTCCTAGTTCCTATTTGTATTGATTTTTGACAAGGGCCAATTGCATATTATGTTGTTCTTTGAGTGGGCTGATTTGTTTCTATTGCTCCTTTTCAACTAAAAACTTTTGTTTCCTTAGTTCATCCTCCAAAAAAATAACCTGACCTTTTTTCTTCTCCAATTCAGTCACAAGCTCATTAATTGTCCAAGCATTAGCATTGGCAGAGGTTCCCAATGCTGAGGCTATCTGCTGAGCAACTTTCTTCGGTTTTTGATCCACAACACTCCAAACTAGGAACTGTTTGGAAACTTCTTCCTCAAGTACCCCTACTTTTATTTTCTTGGGTCTTCCTCCAATAATCCCTTTCTTGGAGCTACTAAAGAAATATTCTCCAAGGGATACCACAATTTCTTCTACCAATTCCAATTGGTCTAAATCCAATGCCATGGGCACCGTGTTTCTTGTAAGAGTAGTAACTGGTGTAGCTGTTGTAATATCCCTAGGCTGAACCCCAATATGTAATTGTACACGTAGGTTGGTGAGCCAAGATATTTTGGGCCTAAGTTCCATTGTATATATGTTTGGTGGCTAGAGTGCCCATATGATTTCAAAGTCTTGTAATGTATATCATGCATATTATTAATAAAATACATCACTGCTACAGACCAATCAGACAAAAGAGTACGAGGGGGACTAATAACTCCACTAGAGGGATAGGGGGCTCAAGTTAGGGAAATATTATTTTAATATTCCCTAAGGGCCAAATCTTGAGATATCTTAATCTGAGATTCCACGAGAAGGGAAGTGTATACAAGTGGAGCTCATGAAGCTTCATGAACACAAGTGTCCATTTGGAGGGATCTCACCATCATTGGGAAAGGATGGGAGCCTTAGAATCTTACCATCTGTAGGATGTCATGCTATTTTGGCACCTGAATGGGGAAAGCTCAAGGGGAGTGACTGATAACTATTGATTAAGGTTGGTTTTCATTGATGTCAACCCTTGAAGAAATTTCAATAGCGAATTCCATTAGCACAAAGGTTTGGGTAATGGACCCAAGGCTGTTTCATGTATAATGGTATGAGTTTTAATATATTTGAAGGTAATACTATTCTATATGGATAGTACATGCCATTCCGTTTCCGGTGGTATGTTGTAAGGCCCGTGCATACAGAGCCTCATAAAACATAAATATAAATACATAAATTCTATCTTATTTACTCTATTTATTGTTCAACATAATAACAATGTTCAACATAATAATAATGTTCAACATAATAATAATGTTCAACATAATAATAATGTTCATCATAAAAATGAACAGCATAAAAATGAACAACAACAACATAATAATGATAATAATGAACAACAACAACATAATAATGAGCATGAGGTATTTACCTCAACCTGATGTTGAACCTCAACCTGATGTTGAATCTGAAGCTGATGGATCTTGCCCAAACTGAGTAACCTCCCAGTTAGCTAGGATTAGCCTCTCCGGCTCCCTATCTCCAGGATTCCTTACGGTTTCTTGCCCCTCGAGCCCAAAATTCCTAGCAACACTTTCCCCTGTGAGAGTCCTCAAGCAAGCTGCAAGTAAAACAGATGCAACCCAAACTATTTTCCTTCCTTCACCTTCTCCCTCTCCAAATTTCTCACCTTGCCATAAAATAAAAAAAATCACTCAACCGGAAAGACCTCCCCCTTCTTGAGTCCTCCCCTTGCCTTATCTTCCCTCTCCTCCCTTATCCAACCGCCTTCTCCTCATTAATCACTCAACCAACTT
>ML797168.1:219228-264859 GCA_009831015.1 Picea engelmannii | reverse complement strand
CTGATAGGAAACAACAAGGAGATTATCCAGGATGTGAAAACTCAGTTGTCCTCTAAATTCAACATGAAGGATCTTGGTGCTTCAAATTTCATTTTGGGCATGGAAATTAAAAGAGATAAAAAAAGGAGGAAACTCTGTTTAAATCATAGAAAATATGTTGAGACAATATTGTAGAGGTTTAATATGTAGGAATGTAAACCGATCAAGGTTCCTATTCCTATTGGTGTAAAGTTAACTGGGGATCAATGTCCCAAGACACATGAAGAAGAGGAGGACATGTCTCATGTTCCATATGCGAGTGCAGTTGGCAGTTTTATGTATGCAATGGTCTGTACTAGACTGGACATTGCACATGCAGTGGGAGTTTTGAGTAGGTATATGCCAAAACCAGAGAAGGAGCATTGGACAACAGTAAAAAGGGTTTTCAGGTATTTGCGTGGCACTGCTTGCTATGGATTGTGCTACAAAGGAAGACCGGGATTGGACATAGTGGTCGATATACATGGCTTTATGGATGCAAACTGGGCTGGAGATTTGGATCATAGGATATCTATAAGCGGGTATGTGTTTAACCTATTTGGAGGAGCAATAAGTTGGATGAGCAAAAGACAGGCTGTAGTGGCACTTTCAACTACAGAATCTATATACATGGCAGCCACTCATGCAAGTAAGGAAGTAGTATGGTTACAAATATTGTGTTCAGTTATTGGGTTGGTACAACAAGCTGTAAGGATAGAGTGTGACAGTCAGAGTGCAATTTTTCTGGTGAAGAACCCTGCTTATCATTCAAAGACAAAGCACATTGATGTTCAATATCACTTTGTGAGAGACAAGATTGAAGAAAAGAAAGTATCACTAATGAAGGTGGACACTTTGAAGAATGTTGTAGACTCATTAAAAAAATTTGTGAGCACTGTGAAGTTCTCTTGGTGTAGAGGATCCATGGGCATTGCTGCCCTGGATTTTTGACTATGTAACCCTGTAACCCCCTGTGTGCAAAGAAAACAACAAGTGGGAGAATGTTGGGTATGTGTTATATTCTTTGCACAATTAGTAGTGTTTGAGTGTATGCACCGGGTGGATCCCCCTGTGCGGGGGTCCGGGGGCAGCGCCCTCAGAATTTTTTTTCTACCTTGGGAAATGTGACACCTACCTCAAGAAATGTGTCATGTATTTAGGTGGTTTTTTCGGCACATGGTTTTTGCCGATGGTTTTCTATTTCCGGTTAAGGAATTAAGGTTTTAGACTAATCCAAGTCATCGGGTTAGGGTTTTGGATGCCGCTGGCTCCTATATGTATATTATATTGTAAACAATGTAACACAAGGTATGAATATAATATATGTTGGTTTTCCCGGTTTGGGTTTCCAGAGGAAAAATCTCTATGTAATGTTTGCATTTGCCATTGTATCTTTTCTATTCTTTTCTGAATATCTGTTTACAGTAGACATTGTACAAGGTTAGAATTTACAACGGGTCCAAATTTCTCTTGGATTTTGAATGGTCCTATAAATCGAGGTGACAACTTTGTCCCCTTCCCGAATCGAATGGTACTCTTATTAGGCCTGATACAAATGAAAACTTGATCTCCCACTTTATAACTTTGGTCATTCCTATGTGCATCAACATAACTTTTCTGTATATCCTGTGCTTCCTTTAGTCTCTTCCTAATCTGTATCACCTGTTCCTCCATCTCTTGAATCAATTCTGACCCAACTATCACTCAGTCTTCTAACCTTTCCCAACTTGATGATGTTCTGCATGGCCTTCCATACAGAGCTTCGTAGGGTGGAATTTCGATGGAGCTATGAAAACTGTTATTGTAGGTGAACTCTACCAAAGGTAGGCACTTCTTCCAATAGGTTTGATTATCCATAACATACATCTTAAGCATTTCTTCCAAGACCTGATTTACTCTCTCAGTTTGCCAATCTATTTTAGGATGATAAGCTATGCTTAAGTTCAATTGCGTCCCCAACACTGACTGCAAACTTGTCCAAAACCTCGAAGTGAATATGGAGTCCCTATATGAAATGATCTTCTTGGGTATCATGTGCAAACAAATGACCTCACTTACAAACACGCATGCCACATCAGTGACATCGAAAGTGTCTCTAACCGGAATAAAATGAGCACTCTTGGTCAACTTATCAACTATCACAAGAATGACATTGTGTCTATGAGATGTGAGTGACAACCCCACAAAAAAATCCATAGAAATGACTTCCCAGTTGGACATAGGAACATCATGCGGTTGTAGGAGATCTATCGGGTGGTGGTGGTCAGATTTCACTTGTTGACACTCTAGGAACTTAGCGATGAAATGGACTGCATCGCGCTTCATGCCTACCTATAAGAAAAGATTCTTCATGTTTGCGTACATTTTCTTTACACCCAGATGCTCACAATAAAGTTCTATATGGGCTTCTTTCAGTATGATGCTTCGAATATCCCCACATTCGGGGATGTACATCCTTACTTGATATCTTAATAGTCCATCTTCTTCCAGGCTATATCCTTCATACTTTGGATCTATTTGCCTCCCACTCTGGAGGGTTAAATCAACCTTTAAATACCAACTATCTCCAAGGATTTGCGTCAACACACGCTCCCTCAGATTGACTTTTAAGGGTACCAAGGAGAAGACACGTGGTCTCCTACTCAAGGCATTTGTGACCACATTCTCCTTTCCCTTGATGTACAAAATTCCAAAATCGTACTCACTCATAAAATCACTCCATCGCCTCTGCCTGGAATTGATATCCCTTTGCATGAAGAGATGTTTTAAACTTTCATGGTCCATTTTGAGCTCAAAGTTTCGTCCCACTAGATAGTGCCTCCAAAGTTTCAGAGCTAGCATTATAGCTGCCAACTCTAAATCATGAGTAGCATCAAGCTCCCTGTGTTGCTTCAACTTCCTTGATGCATACACTATCACTCCTCCATCCTACATTAACATGACCCCCAACCCTTGCTTTGAGGCATCCGTGCAGACTGTGAAGTCCTTTTCCATATCCAACACTCGTAGAATTGGTGCACTAGTTAGTAACCTCTTAAGCTCGATGAATGCACTATGAAATTCTTTCGTCCATTCATACCTGACCCCCTTGCACTGCAGAGTGGTGATGGGTTTCGCTATTTTAGAGAACCCTTCCAAAAATACCCGATAATAACTTTCTATCCCCATGAATCTTCTTACCTCATGAGCATTTTTCGGCACTAGCCATTCCATAATGGCCTTTACCTTTTCTGGGTCCACAAAGATTCCTTCACTGGAAATGATATGACCTAAATAGTGAATTTCTTTCTGGAAGAAGGAACACTTCGCCAACTTCCCATACAATTTGTTCTCTCTAAGGCAGGACAACACCACTCACAAGTGTTCCTCATGTTCTCTTTCGTTCTTGGAATAGATGAGGATATCATCTAGAAAGACCTGTACAAAGCGGTCTAAGTACTTCTGGAATACACCATTCATGAGGCTCATGAATATTGCTGGCGCATTGGTCAAACCAAAAGGTACTACAATGAACTCATAATGCCCAAACCGAGTTCGAAATGCATTTTTAGGAATACCACCTTCCTTAATCCTTAACTGGTGATATCCTGATCACAAGTCAATTTTTGAGAATACCACTGCTCCTTTCATTTGATCAAAGAGATTATCTATCCGTGGCATTGGGTACCTATTTTTCACTATAACACGGTTCAAGTCCCTGTAATCTATACATAGTCATAAGGAACCATCCTTATTCTTCACAAAAATTACTGGTGCACCCCAAGGTGAGACACCAGGCCTTATCAACCCTAAGTCGAGTAGCTCTTTCAACTGCATCTGCAACTCACAAAGTTCTGGCACTGTAATCTTATACGGAGTCTTGGAAATTGGCAGTGCATCAGGTTTTAGCTCAATAGTAAAATCAAGCTCCCTCTCAGGAGGTAACCTTGGCAACTCTTTTGAAAAAACATCCTTAAACTCCGACAATACTGGGTACTGATCCAAGGAGGGTCCTTTCCTTTCATTGACTACTTCCACTACATATAGTCGACACCCTTGCCTCATGAAACGTTTAACCTTCATAGTTGAGATAAAGCGTAGAGACACCTTTCTCCATACACTGTGGATCTCTACTGGCCTTCCTTCATCGTCCACACAAAGAACCCCTTTCACGAAACAATCTACCATAGCTTGATGGGATTCTAACCAATCCATTCCAATGATTAGGTCATACGTCTTGAGAGCAGTGATGTATACCTTTAACCTCGGAGTACAAACTCCTAGGTCTACTAGAAAATTATCAATGCTAGGTCCTATTGCTTGTTTTTCCCCTGAAGCCATCTCGACTTGTTTAAATTCATCGTGCTCGTAGGCTTCCAACCCACTCTTTTCTAATGCAGATGGTGAAATGAAACTATCTGTAGCACCAGAATCAAATAAAATCTTAACATTGACATGATTTAGTGTACCTGACAACTCCACCACCGTGGATTGATGTTCTTCCTAGCGATTATTAACCGCTACATAAATATGGTGGCTACCACTTGCTCTTCCCATCGGGGTATTTCCTTCTCTATGCACAAATCCTTCTTGCAACTTTGGGTAGTCATGCTGGTAATGGGGTCCTCTACATCCCCAACATGTAACATGAGATGGAACCTGCGCATTGCTCTGTAGCGGTCTCTGAAATGAGTTCCTTCCCATGGAACCCCTACCCCTACTTGCTGCTCCTTGAGAAGGTCGTGGACCCACCTGTGTCATTGGTGATGAGTGGGATGCTTCACTCGCTGCCATTGAAATACCTATAACAACTGTCCTTGGTGTGACTCTATTACCATAAGGAGGTGGCCTAGAGTTCCCTCCCCTGGAGAAGGTCCTAGGGGCCTTCCCCACGAATCTAGGATGATGTGGAAAGGTCGATCTCATACCTTTGTTTAAGCTCATATGTTACTCCGCATAACACACATTTTCAACTACTTCCACTACTGACGATGGTTTCCACATCTATACCATGGCCCTTATCTTAGGGTTTAACCCATAGACAAAGCGTTGTGCCTGTCGTTGATCATTATCCATGTATGAAACATATTTTACCAACTCCATGAACTTGATATCGTACTCTTCCACGGTCCTGTTTCCGTGTACTAGAGCATGAAATGCTCCCACCTGCTGTTCCTCGTAGTAAGTCGAAAAATATTTCCTCCGGAACCTTTCCTCAAAAATTTCACATGAGATGGTGTTTGGGGTAAGGTGCAACTGCCTCTCCAGGTTTCCTCACTAGTTCAAGGCACTGTCCCTCAACTGAAAGATCACTATTTTCACCTTTGATGTGGAAGCATAGTCTCTTAAGGTGAAACATCATGTCATTCCTTCCAACCATGCCTCTGCACGTTCACTGGCACGACCCCCAACAAACTCTGGAAGTTTAATTTTCTGCAGTTCTCTAGTGATGTCCTTGGGTGGAGGCCCTCCCCCTGAATCCCTCGACGCTTTAGGGTTACCCACTCCAGATTGTGGGGGTTCCACTTCGACCCCTGCTAGCTAACGCCCCTTTAAAGTCTCATTAATAGCATCCAAAGAGCACAAAATGAGAACTAATTTAGGTGATGGTGGTGGAAGTGCCGACGCTGGCGGTCCTTGCGACGATGCCCCTCAACCTTGATTTCCCCGAGTCCTAACCATATGGAACAATTGAATCTGCATCAAACCAAATGCTTGTCAGGGAAGAGTCTAAGGAAATTCACATTCGCTCAACTTATACTCGTAAACACAGGGTTAGGCATAAGTTTTTTTTTACTTGTCTGTAAATAGACGTTACTCTCTTTAGGGTAAGTGGCTAGGTCAGGGTTAAAGAATCTAAGCTCGATGTCTTCGCCTAAGAAAACTATTGACTCTCTCGCCTTGCTAGCTACGCTATCATTGTACCACACTCGCAAATTTCTCTAACTTACCTTCTTAGCGCGCATGAGACCTCTCCCCCTTTATCATGGTTTAAGTCCTTAAAACTTTATTTTAAAATCAATTAATGTGATCTTGAACATAATTAATCATTAACATTAATCATTAAATATGTACTTAATTATTAACATTAATTACTCACTTTAATCAATTAATCTTTCTAATTAATTAGTCACTAGTTAATTAATCACTAATATCATTAGTTGAAATAAAATTTAAAATTTAAATTTGATTAATTTTAAATTTTAAACTTTACACTAAATAAAAAAAATTAAATTTTAAAAATAATGTTTTAAAATAATTACAAATAATTTAAATTTAAACGAATAATAATAATAAAAAAAATTTGAATAAAATATAACAACAACAAAAAAATTAAAATAGTTTGATTTTTTTTTTTAAAAGTAGAGCATCGTGGGTCCTCGCATGAACCCCACGTGCCCTTCTTCCCCTGCTCTCAGATCCCAAACCCTACACAAAACATTCGCATAATGTTCTGCCACCTCTCCACTCTGCACTCTCCCTCTTTGCTGACTCGACTTGATGCTTAGGGCATAGCCCTTGACTCGTGGGTATCCTTCTCAGAGGCTTAAAGCTTGGTCTTGGGCACGATGATATGCCATATAGTTTATAGGTAGTTTAGTTTGTAAGGTATGGTGCTTAGTCGTGGCTTGAAGACTTTCATGCTTAGTCACAACTTCAAATCTTTCATGCCCAAACCACTAAATCCGGTAACCTAGAAGAGTTCACTGAACAGTCCAAAGAAACTTCTGTAGAAATTCGTCTAGATGCTCTTAGAAATTTGGAGAAACAGATCTCAGATCTAAATGAACATCTTGTAGAAAGCAGGATATTACAAGCTACGACAGAGGATCACATGAAACAATTTCAGCTGGCGTGCTTGGAGTAAGAGCAAAGGGTTCAAGATCTTTCTACACATCTTGTTGAAGTCCAAAAGAAAAAAAAAGAATGAAATAAAGGAGCGCGGTTGGCTTGCCATGCAGGCTTGACTGGAATTTTTTTTTTGTGACTGGGTTGTGGGTTTGATTTTTTTTTTTTTGATACCTCTATTTTTGTTTTTGTAATATACGCATAGGGCATGGGACTTGCAGGGTTGTATATATTATTATGCTCCTATCCGACAACTGCGGGCTTCTTCATGGCACATTGTGTGGCTTTGGCTTGGTCTTGGTTGGATTGCTCCCTTGGTTTCATTGAGATTAGGGCTCAGTGGCTTAAGCCCAACCACTATTTGCGCAATACCATGCTACTCTCCTTGGTCGCTAGCTTGGGTCCTCCATGACACATTATGCGTTGGTGTTCCATGTGCACTTGGTCTTGGGATTCTACTAGATGCATTGTGCAATATAATGAACTTGTGGGCTCTCTCATGGATCCTCCACGGTGACTTGTCTTGTGCGCAGACCTGCGTTTGGTGCTTGGCTTGACATTAGCAGACCTTCGGTTGTACGTTGGAGGGAATAAAATAAATTTATTCATAGTTCGGGTGGTGGCGTATTTGGTTAGTGCCAATGCGGCCATGGTTTCTAGACGACCCTTTTCTGCTCGGCTCCTCACTGCCATGCAGGTCACGCATAAAACCTCTTTCCCTCTTTCTTTTGTTTAGCCTCACGCTAGTTGGAGGGAGGTTTGGGCCACCTAAAGGAGGGTTTGATCGTATGATATAGAGGATGGTTTAGTTGTGGAAGGATGGTTTAACCACCTAGAATGAGGTTCAACAACTTCTGGTCTTGGTTTGGTTTCTGCTACGTGTGTGGGTCACTCGGTCGTGGCCAGGGAAGCTAAAGGCTCGACCCAATTTTTTTTCCTTTTTTGGTTATGCACATACTATAGAATCCTTTGCAGGCTTAGCGCTAGACTCGAGCACTAGGCATTGCATTTTGAGACTCGAAATTGGTGTTGTGTTGGCGTTTGGATAGTAGAATTGGAGATTTGCATGCAACATAAGATGGGATATTGGACCTTGTGGGCTCTCTCTCCATGTGACTTTGTATTAAGCGCTTGGGCGCTATTTCTATTGTTGTTGTTAGCACTAACCTTGTTCGTATGTGCAGGTGGCTAAATGCTTGGGTGTTGGCTCTTGGTACTATAGAGATGGGCCCTTAGCCAATATTTTATACATGCATGTATATATATATATTTTGTTTTTACTTCTCTCTCTCTCTCTCTCTCTCTCTCTCTATATATATATATATATATACAACAATACTAATATATCTATCTATATATATTCACATCCAATACTATGTAGAACACTAGGGAGTGTTAAAATTTATGTTTGCTTGGCTTGCAGGTTGCGTGGCACCGGAGCTTGGAGCTTGGCCCTCTGGCCCAGATTTATATTTACATTCCTATATATTTTCATATACAGATTATTTCTATGTTTTCTGTTTACGTAACTCCTTTCAAGGATTTCACTTGTACAGGTGAAGGATTTCACTTGTACAGGTGAACAAGTTCATGAAATGTTCATTGACATTTCATGTTTATTTCTGGTTATTTACTAGTTGTGATTAGAGGGTTTCAGGGCTGCTTTTCCAAATTGTTGTAAAGGGTTTCAATATAACTATTTAGGGGTTGTTTGAATTTCTGGGTTAATACTGGAACAACATTCCTAAAATTTCATTCTTACAGGTGGGTAGGTGGGTAGACCCTGGTCCAAGTTTTGAAACTTGGCTATGATACCATGTGTAAGGCCTGTGCATACAGAGCCTCATAAAACATAAATATAAATACAAAAAATCTATCTTATTTACTCCTTTATTTACTGTTCAACATAATAACAATGTTCAACATAATAATAATGTTCATCATAAAAATGAGCAACAACAACATAATGATTATAATAATGAACAACAACAACATAATAATGAGCATGAGGTATTTACCTCAACTTGATGCTGAATCTGAAGCTGATGGATCCTGCCCAAACTGAGTAACCTCCCAACCAGCTAGGAACAACCTCTCCAACTCCCTAGCTTCAGGATTCCTTACGATTTCCTGCCCCCTGAGCCCAAAATTCCTAGCAACACTTGCCCCTCTGAGAGTCCTCAAGCAAGCTGCAAGTAAAACAGATGCAACCCAAACTGTTTTCCTCTCTTCACCTTCTCCCTCTCCAAATTTCTCACCTTGCCATAAAATAAAAAAAATCATTCAACCGGAAAGACCTCCCCCTTCCTGAGTCCTCCCCTTGCATTATCTTCCTTCTCCTCCCTTATCCAACCTCCTTCCCCTCATTAATCAATCAACCACCTTATTCCCCCCAATAAATTGGTTCAACTACCAATATCAATTATATTATAATAAAGTCTTCAAAAAAATCTATTTTAATAATTCATTAAACTAATATTTATTGATCATGATAATTAAAGAATTAATTAGGGTTGTTACATATTTGGAATGTCACATAACTCCTCACGGTTAGAGAGTTATGGCCATGAGAAGTTGGAGAACCCAGGTTTGGGTAATGGACCCAAGTTTTTTTGATGGATAATGGTATGAGTTTTCATATATTTGTAGGTAATACTATTCCATATGTATAGTACATGTCATGCCATTTCTGGTGGTATGTGGAACGTCACATAACTCCTCATGGTTTGAGAGTTACGGCCTTACGAAGTTGGAGGACCCTCATATGTCATCTGGAAGCTCCAAAAGGTCAAAGTAGTCAAAGTGGTTTAAGAGATTTTAGAAGGTAAATAATAAAGTGAAGTGATGAGTGTACTATAATTCAAAGTGAATACAAAATAAATTATTTAAATAATAAATTTAATGGAGAAATTAGAAGTGGGTTAACCCTAAAATAAGGAAAGTCGGCAAAGTGACCTAGAAGATGCTTCTAAGGAAGCTACTTGGAGAGTATAAATAAGAGGCAAAGCTCTCTCATTTTATATCACACTTGAGCATATTTAATATCTATAGGTGAATGAGGTAACCAAAGGATATCTAAGCCGAATTTCAGAGGGAAGGTGAAGAAAAGAAGGCTGGAATTCAAGGGAGGATAAATTCTTTTGATGATGCTTTCTACGGTATGTTATTTACAAGTCATATCGCCATTTTCACAATAACGTTTTTTCCAGAATGACACAGACCATGAAATTGATAGGCCATTGAGGAAACATATCCAAGTATCTGTGGTAAAAAAATCATCTTGTGGGTCATTGTAGTTTTGGATTTACACTTCGTAGAAAATAGGGTTTGTGGCTAGTCCTGAAACTAGTCTAAAACAGGTGTTTCAGGTAAAAACGTCATAACTTCTTCATAATAGATCCAAATTTAGTGAGAAAAAATGTGTTGGATAGAGTACAATCTGTAGTATTATTTGTAACATTTTCAGATCCATTCAACAAATATTCCATGCGGGGAACGCTCTACAAGGTCACTCTCTAGGATAAACCAAAATTCAACAAGGTATGCCATTTTTGCTATAACTCCTTTTCCGAGAGGTTCGAAGTAGTGACACCTCGAAGAATTGCATAAAAAAATGAAGAACATTGTGTACTATTTTCATATCTTTATTCATTATAGGTACATAGTTATGATTATTTCAAGTTAGGGTTGTTGACTAATCCCAAAGTAGTCATGTGAGACTAAAGAAAAGTTTGATGAAAATGCTAGTCTCTTGTTGTGAAAGTTAAGGAAGATTTGTAGGTATGTGCTCATATACACCAGTTCTATTAAAGAGTTACAAATCACATTTGGATGATGAAATTGATGAGGAATTTTGGTTTAGGTACATGTTGGGTACATGGTTGAGACAAGTAGTTGATGAGTTGGCACATACATGAGGTGTATAGTTGATGATGTTGGCACACATTGATGAGTCATAGTTGATGAGTAGTTGACACATGATTGCTACATACTTGGTACTTGGTTGGATGCACTTGTTTATGGTACAGGTTGATTACAAGTTGTTTGGTACATTTTGGTACATGATTGATGCACTTGTTTATGGTACAAGTTCATTACAGGCTGAGGTACAGGATGATGCATGGTTTAAGTTTATTGGTACAGGTTTACAAAGGTATATCTCACAGTGATAGTGTGACAGTGGTTCCATCATTCTAATTCTATGTCAGGGTGGTTGGGCGGGGCAAGGACAAGTGGTTGTTTCCACCTTCCAGTTGTAGCTGAAGAACATAGGGGGTTGTAGTCTCCTTCTGGTTGTAGCCAGAGAATAGGGGAGTTGGAACTTCCCTCAGGTTGTAGTCTGAGAAACAAGGGTGTTGGAGCCTCCTTCCAGTTGCATCTAGAAAACAAAGGAAGTTGGTGCTTCCAATGAATGTAATTATTCAAGACATATAAGAAAAATCATTCTGTGGTTTTCTCTCTCTTTATGTTTCCATGTAAAACACTGGTGTACTGTGTATGCGTATGATTGTTCATTTGTTCATTGCTTATTTACTCTACAGTTATTGGATGATAATGCTACATTGATATACCACTTAGATTATATGGTTAAAAAGGATTAAATTTCTCTATTACTGATTCACCCCTCTCTCAGTAATCCAACTATTGGTATTAGAGAAGGTTCCTTCAAAAATCAGTTTAACCACTTAAAGGTAGATCATGGAGAAAAACAACTTGTATAAAAATGGAATACCACAGTTCAATGGATAGACATATGCATTTTGGAGCATAAGGATGAAAATATATATACAAGCACATGGGTTTGAAATTTGACAATCAATTGTAGATGGATACACAACACCAACCGTTCCACTAACAAAGGACAAAGCAGTGAAATTCGGTCAGAATAATTCCAAATCCAAAAATTCACTTTTGAATGGTCTTAGTGAAATGGTATTCACCAAAGTTTCACATTGTAAATCCGCTAAAGAGATTTGGGACAAAATTCAAAATATTTATGAAGGAGATTCAAAAGTCAAAGAAGCAAAGCTTCAAACTTACAGAGGTCAGTTCAAACAACTTAAGATGAAGGAAGATGAGAATATTGCAGCTTACTTTTTACGAGTTGATGAAATAGTAAATGCAATCATAGGATTGGGAGAAGAAATCAAAGAATCTGTAATTGTTCAAAAAGTACTAAGATCTCTTCCTATGATATTTGACTCTAAGATATCAGCACTAGAAGAAAGATCAGATCTAAACTCAATAAGCACAGACGAATTACATGAAAGCTTCCTAGCATATGAAATGAGAACTGAACAGAAAAATCCAGATATAAAAGAATCAACCTTCAAAGCATCCAAAAAGTCAAAGCAAAAGGGAAGGAAAAAATAAGAACATAGCAACAACAATGACGTCTCGGAAGATGATGAAGAAGTGGTCAACTTTGTCAAAAGACTGAACAAGGTAACCGATGGTAGGTATAGAGGTAAGCTTACTTTAATTTGTTTTAATTGTGATGGTATTGGTCATTTTGCTAACAAATGTCCTTATAAGAAAAAGAGAAATGATGAAGGTTACTCAAAAGGCAAACAAACATATGAAGGCAAAATAACCACAAAGAAAGTTTTCAAGAAAAGATTATGCACCAAAGAAGACATCTCATTATCAGATGAAGATGAAGTCAATGACAGTGAGACAGAAAGAGTTCTATTCATGGTAGTAGAAGACTCTGATAAATAATACTCCAACTAAGAGTATGAAGAAGCTGAAGAAGAATATGAAGAAGTCGAAGAATAAATTGAAGAGACAGAAGTTTACTATCGAGAGGAATTAATGTGTGCCATAGAAGTTATCAGAAGAGAAAATAAGAAAAAAAAGAAACTACAAGGAGAACTAGACAAGAAAGAAAAAACTCAAGAAATAGAACAAATGATCACAAATTTGAAGGTTCAAATAAAAGAAGATAAAAGAATTGAAGAAGCACTCAAAGAACAACTAGAAGAAAAAGACAAGATCATTGGAAATTTGGAAGCAAAGATTGTCACATTAAGAAATGATCTTCAAAAGAAAAATATGAAAAACAATTAAATTTTTTTGGATGACATTATCAACAGTAAAAAATCTCATCATGACAAGTCCAGACTTGGATACAATCAGATAGAAAAATTATCAAGATCCAAAACAACAAACCAATAAACATATCCAAAAATCTTTGCAGAAACAATCAAGGGGGATAAGAAGATCTATAAGGAAGATTACAGGGACACTCCTCCATCGAGAAGATTCAGATTTCAGAATCAATAACCGACAGATAGGCCTCAGGAAGAAGAAAAATTTATAAGAGTACCTCCTTTCAAAACATCTTCAACTCCCAGGTATCAAACTATCTTTTTTGGTTTATGTTATGCATGTAATAATTTTGGACATAAAGCTGTGAATTGCAGAGCCAACAACAAGAACAAAAACAACTTTGAAATTCATACACAAAGGGGTTATCCAAGAAGGCCTAGTGAAACACAGAGAAGAAGTTACAACATGTTTGAATCTTTGAGCACTGAAGTGGAATGTTACAAATTTAACAATTTTGTACACATGGACAAATATTGCAGAATGACATTCCCTCCTAGAGAACCGCAACAAAATAACAACAATCACAGACAGGAACCTCAGAAAAGGACATGGATAAGAAAGCAGGATCAATATAGAAATAAAGAATGCACACTCATTCTACAAGCTAAGTAGAATAAACGTGGTTGGTATGTTGGCAGTGGGTGTTCAAAACATATGACATGTGATAGAAATAAGTTTCTTACATTACGAAATGAAAGAGATGGATCAGTCTCTTTCGGAAATGATGATTCAACCAAAATCATTGGAAAAGGCATAGTCAGAATTGGGAACAAGAATACAAAGGAAGAAAATGTTCTACTAGTAGAAGATATGAAACATAATCTTCTAAGTGTGATTCAAATGTCTGACCAAGGTCATAAATTTACTTTCGATTCACAAAAGTGTGAGATAAGAAAAGAAGGTTTAGGAAAATTGATTTCTACAGCTGCGAGAACTTCAAGCAACATATACGTGTTAAGTGAAAAGTGTTGTCTAGGAAAAGAAGATGAAACTTGGCTATGGAAAAAAATAATGGGTCACATACATTTTGATAACCTTGTCAAAGTAAGCAAAAGAGAAGAAGTCAGAGAAATGCCCCAGATTATGAAACCAACCAACACTTTATGAAAGCATTGTCAACAAGGAAAACAAACAAAGACCATGTTCAAATCAAAGGAATATTCAACGACAAAACCAGTGGAAATTGTGCATACTGATATAGTTGGACCAACTACAACAAATGTCTTAAAAGGTGATAAATACTTTATGTTATTAGTTTATGATTATACAAGAATGACCACAATTTTCTTTCTCAAGAATAAATCAGAAGCTTGTGAAAACTTCAAGATCTACAAGGAAATGGTTGAAAATGAAATGGATTCAAAAATCAAATGCTTGATATCTGATAATGGAGGAGAGTTCACTTCAAATAAATTTATGGACTACTGCAACAGTCATGGAATACAAAGACAATTCTCTGTTGCTAGGACACCTCAACAGAATGGAGTTGTTGAAAGAAAGAACAAGACAATACATGAAATGGCTCGAACAATGCTAATGGATTCCAAATTGACAGATATTTTTTGGACATAGGAAGTGCATACAATAGTTCACATTAAAAAAAAATTAATGCTCAGAAACAACACTGACAAAACTCCTTACGAGCTATGGAAAGGAAGGCCAACAAATGTAAAACACTTCAGAGTTTTTGGAAGAAAATGCTACATCAAAAGAGAAGATGGCAGAATGGGAAAGTTTGACTCTCATGTGGACAAATGAGTACTTGTTTGTTACTCAAATACAAAAAAGTATACAAGTGTTACAACTTGATATTGAACAAAGTGGTGGAAAGCATCAACGTAACAATTGATGAAATAGGTAGACAAGAATTAAAGGAAGAAGAAAATGAATCAATGGAACAACTTTACGAAGAAGAAACAAAAGATGAAAAAGAAGGGGAAAACAAAGAGGATCCGAAAAAAATAGAAGAGAAAGTTCAACAAGTAACTCCAAAAACACCTAGCAGATGAGTACAGAATAATCATCCTCCAGATCAGATTATCAGAAACAAAGATGCAGGAGTTGAGACTAGAAGAAGAATCCGTTCACCAGAACAAATGCACCTAGCACTCACATCTACGATTGAACCAACATATTTTGAAGAAGCTAGCAAGAATTAACTTTGGAACAAGGGCATGGATGAAGAATTGGATCAAATAGAGAAAAATGACACTTGGGAATTGGTTCCAAGACAAAAGGATAAAAATGTGATCGACACAAAGTGGGTATACATGAATAAATTGAATGAAGATGTACAATTTACAAGGAACAAAGCTAGATTGGTATGCAAAGGATATACACAGGTTGAAGGAATCGACTTTGAAGAGACATTTTCCCCAGTTGCCATAATGGAAGCAATTCGACTGCTTTTAGCTTATGCATGCTCCAAAAATATTAAAGTGTATCAGATGGATGTAAAATCAGATTTTCTGAATGAGGAACTTGAAGAAGAAGTCTACATTGAACAACTAGAAGGATTTCAGTTGTCAGAGAATACATATTATGTGTGTAAATTAAAGAAGGCCTTGTATGATCTAAAATAGGCTCCTAGAGCATGGTACTCTAGACTGGATAAATATATACAAGAGGAGTGGTTTAGAAAATGAAGTGCAGACAACAACCTCTACATCAAGGTAAGTCAAGATAGTATTTTATTAATTGAAGTTTATGTTGATGATATTATTTTTGGTAGTGATGATGACAGGTTAAGACAAAAATTTTCAAAGGATATGCAGAATGAATTTGAAATGTCATTACTTGGAGAACTATCCTTCTTTTTGGGACTTCAGATACGTCAAAGCAACCAATAAATTTTTATTTCTCAAACCAAGTATATTAGAGAAATGCTAAGGAGGTTCGGAATGGAAGATTGCAAACTAGTTATCACTCCCATGCAAACCAGTTGCAAGTTAAGCAAATATGATGATTCAAAGTCTATAGATTAGAGGTAATACAAGTCAATGATTGGTAGCCTACTATATGTGACAACATCCAGACCATATTTAATGCAGACAGTTGGACATGTGGCACGATTTCAAGCAACACCAAAGGAATCACATCTGTTAGTAGTGAAGAGGATTTTCAGATATCTCAAAGGAACATAAGAGTTTGGATTATGGTATCCAAAAGGAAAGGATCTATCTCTTATTGCCTACACAAATGAAGATTGGGCAGGTTGTATTGATGACCGATGAAGCACAAGTGGAGTAGCGTTCTACTTGGGTGAGTTTTTAGTATCATGGATAAGAAAGAAACGATCATCAATATCTCTATCTACAACCAAGGCAGAGTATATTGTAGCAACAACATGTTGTGCACAGGTTCTATGGATGAAACAAAATCTACTAGATATACAGGTTGAGTATGATGAGCCCATTCCAATCTATTGTGATAATACAAACACCATCTGTATCTCAAAGAACCCGATGATGCACTCCAAGACGAAGCACATTCCAATCAATTATTACTTTCTACAGGAACAAGTTGCAGAAAAGAACATCATAGTTGAGTATGTGGGCACAAAATAACAAGTGACATACATCTTTACAAAACCTCTCTCATGGGAAAACTTTGAGTATCTTCGCCAGACACTCTGAGTTATTTCTATTCCAAAATGAATGCTTTTGATGCTTATCTTATATGTCTTAGATGTATACGAGGAAGCACCATAAAAAGGACAGTTCAGGTTGGGAGATTAGATAGTTAGTTAGGGGGAGAAGATCCATATGGAAAGATACCTATTCCATTGATGAAAAAGGGTGGGATATTTATCATATGCAAAGGACAAAGGCATGATTCCAGGGGGAGCAATGGTCATAGAGATGCAGAGGACAGAGGCATGGTTCCAAGGGGAGCATGAGTGATATGAATTCAATATTGCATGGCATGATTTAAGTATCACATTAGAGTGTTTCCATCAATGCCAAAGGGGGATATTGCTAATTAAGGTTGGTTTTCATTGATTTCAACCCTTGAATAAAGTTCAGTACCGAATTCCTTTAGCACGAAGGTTTGGGTAATGGACCCAAGGCTGTTTCATGTATAATGGTATGATTTTTAATATATTTTAAGGTAATACTATTCTATATGGATATTATATGTCATTCCATTTCCGGTGGTAAGTGGAACGTCACATAAATACTCACGGTTAGAGAGTTATGGCCATGAGAAGTTGGAGAACCCAGGTTTGGGTAATGGACCCAAGTTTATTTGATGGATAATGGTATGAGTTTTGATATATTTGAAGGTAATAATATTATAGATGGATAGTACATGTCATTCCATATCTTGTGGTATGTGGAACATCACATAACTCCTCACAGTTTGAGTTATGGCCTTACGAAGTTGGAGGACCCTCATATGTCATCTAGAAGCCCCAAAAGGTCAAAGTAGTCAAAGTGGTTTAAGATATTTTAGAAGGTAAATAATAAAGTGTAGTGATGAGTGTACTATAATTCAAAGCGAATACAAAATAAATTATTTAAATAATAAATTTAATGGAGAAATTAGAAGTGGGTTAACCCTAAAATAAGGAAAGTGGGTAAAGTGACCTAGAAGATGCTTCTAAGGAAGCTACTTGGAGAGTATAAATAAGAGACAAGGCTCTCTCATTTTATATCACACTTGAGAATATTGAATATATATAGGTGAATGAGGTAACCAAAGGATGTCTAAGCTGAATTTCAAAGGGAATATGAAGAAAAGAAGGCCATAATTCAAGGGAAGATAAATTCTTTTGATGATGCTTTCTAAGGTATGTTATTTACACGTCATCTCACCATTTTCGCAATAATTTTTTTTCCAGAATGATTCAGAATGTGAAATTGATAGGCCATTGAGGAAACATATCCAAGTACCTGTGGTAAAAATTTCATCTTGTGGATCGTTGTAGTTTTGGAGTTACACTTCGTGGAAAATAAGGTTTGTGGCTAGTCCTGAAACTAGTCTAAAACAGGTGTTTCGGGTAAAAACGTCATAACTTCTCCATAACAGATCCAAATTCATTAAGAAAAAATGTTTTGGCTAGAGTAAATTATATAGTATTCTTTGTAACATTTTCAGATCCATTCAACAAATATTTCGTGCGGGGCATACTCTAGAAGGTCTCTCTCTAGAATAAGCCATGATTTAGCAAGGTATGCCATTTTTTCTATAACTCCTTTTCTGAGAGCTTCCAAGTAGCGACACGTCGAGGAATTGCATAAAAAAAAATGAACAACATTGTGTACTATTTTCAGATATTTATCCATTACAGGTACAAAGTTATGATTATTTCAAGTTAGGGTTGTTGACTAATCCCAAACTAGTCATGTGAGACTAAAAAAAAGTTTGATGAAATGCTAGTCTCTTGTTGTGAAAGTTAAGGAAGATTTGCAGGTATGTGATCATATACACCAGGTCTATTACAGAGTTACAAATCACATTTGGATGATGAAATTTATGAGGGATTTTGGTTAAGGTACATGTTGGGTACATGGTTGAGACAAGTAGTTGATGAGTTGACACATACATGAGGTGTATAGTTGATGATGTTGGTACATATTGATGAGTCATAGTTGATGAGTAGTTGACACATGATTGGTACATACTTGGTACATGGTTGGATGCATTTGTTTATGGTACATTTTTATTACATGTTATTTGGTAAAGGTTGGTGCATGGTTGATGCACTTGTTTATGGTACAGGTTGATTACAGGTTGAGGTACAGGTTGATGCATGGTTCAAGTTTATTAGTACATGTTTACAATGGTATATATCACATTGATAGTGTGACAATGGTTCCATCATTCTAATTCTATGTCAGGGCAGTTGGACGGGGCAAGGACAGGTGGTTGTAGCCACCTTCCGGTTGTAGCCTGTAACATCCCGCTCTTGTGCACACTGAGAAGACCTATTCCTTGAGGACACTTTCTTGCAAGTGATCTGAATTATTATACTATTGGTCGTTGATTATGATTATGAGCTGTTATGGATTGATGACATGTTATGTTTCTGTATTGATATAGACAGGTGCTATTGACTCTGTTTTCCTGAGTGTGAAGGATTTTGGACCTCGAGGATGCAGAGACATCGATGAAACCCCTTGGACTCCAGATCGAGTCAGGGAGTGGACTATTGGGTTTTTATTGTTGTTGATATGACATATGCACATCTGATTAGATGTTACGATGATTGATTTTATTTATGACATGATTCATTGATGATGCAGGTTGACAATAACTTTCCGACCGGACTCACATGTGGAGTAGAGGGGTCACGCACGATAACCAGAGATGTTGAGGGAGAGGTGTGAATAGCAGCCCTGCCACAACCTACTAGCACTCCCGCCGTGGCTCGAACTATAGGTTAACGATTACCTAGTTCGAGAAGACCCACGATGTCGTGAGGGCCGACTGTGATAGTCGCTCATGATGATTCTAAGGGGTGTGTAATAAGACAGGGGAATTATTCCTTATAGGCCCTTAGTCTCCCACAGGATCACTTGGCGGAGTATTGACTCCAGGGGTTTTTGATGTCTACCAAGTCAGTCAAGAGGCGAGTGGAACCCTTGGAGCATGTAGTGCGTCCTGAAGGGAATATCACTCAAGAAAAATGGAAAGAGGCGAGTGGCACCCTTGGAGCATGTAGTGCATCATGAATGGCACGTCGCACAATAAAAACAGAAAGAGGCGAGTGGAACCCTTGGAGCACGTAGTGCGTTGTGAAGAGCACGTTGTGCAAGGGAAACAAAATGAGGTGAGTGGCACCCTTGGAGCACCTAGGGCGTCCTGAAGGGAATGTCACGTTGTTAAATAATAAATGAATAAACCTAGATGGCCTTAGAACGAATAATGTGATGAGAAAGATTTAAAACAATTTCCCTAATTAAATGTCGCCCAACCTAGGAAAATAAAATCTAGGTCTAAGTGATACTTGTGATAATTTTTTTTATATATTTAGATAAAAATAAAAATAAAAATAAATAAATAATAATAATAATCATCGTTAATCATGTGACGAGAAGGGGGTAAGAAATTCAATTAATTTATAAAAATCTTTTGGGGGATAAAATTAAAAAAGGGGAAATAATTGTTATTTTTCTTATGCTAATTAAAAATCTATTAATTAAAAAGAAAAAGGGGAAAAATATAATTTTGTACACTTGCCAATTTGAGTTTTAAATGAAAAGGGAAAGAGGGAAATTTAAAAGAATTAGGAAACTAAGGAAAAGGGGGGAAACATAAAGAGAAAGGGAAACATAAGGGAAAAAACAGAATGACTAACTTAGTAAGGTATCTTGCATTTAAGAACTTTCTAAATTGAACTCAAATAGTAAATTAGTAAGGGGGTAAGTCATTAAAATGTGTAAGGGAATATGGAGACACCTAGGAGCGATTCTAGGAATGCTTTTAGGTAGGTGAGGGAAATAGGAGTAATTAAATAATTAATGAAATTATTTTTTGGTGCAATGAAGGGGATGGGTGACACATGTATGGGTAGGATTTTTCTGAATTAAATTTTTGAACAATAAATTAAATGGGAAATTGGGAAAGAGATGAGTTAGAAACTCTATATAAAGGAGTGAGGAGGAGGATGATGGATCTCGGTGGTTATGCGCAACATTACACTGCAGAATTTTAGACTTGAATGACTTAGCTTGTGGGAGTTGGGATACCCAACTTGGTGAGGAGTGGTTACTCAACCTTGCGGGGCGAGCTGGGAGCTAGCTATTCTCTAGTTTAGAGTGTGTGTCCCCTTTGCAGCTTAGGGGGATAAGGGGGAAGAAGAGTACCCCTAGCGTTGGCTGGGAGGTACCGGTGAAGTCTCATCGTTCGACAAGCGAGAGTTGCACGGAGCGCGTGGGACAACGACTCAGAGTAGGCGAATTGGGCTATGGTATGCTTGCTTGTATTCTGCATGGTAGATTATTATAGACCTTACGCTTTCATTTCTTTATTTTAACTATGTAAAGGAGGTGTTTGACTTAGTAGTTAATTGAGAATTTAAATTCCCATAGCCTTAAGCTCTCTGCTTGACTTGATTCCCTTGGCATTCGATCCCTGTATGATGTAACTTTCCTATTGGTTTATTGATTTAATGCAAATAGTTGTGCTTGACTTCGTCCTCATCCCCAGATCATCAGTCCACACCTCAGAAGTCGGCTAGGAGCCGGATCGATGGTCATCACTTCGGTGTTAATAGACCTATAGATCCTAATGCCCTACTTTTCTGTGCGTGGATGATGAACAAACGATGTTTTTGCCTAGTTGTCTACCCCTGTCGATTCTTCTTGGTTGATTGAAGGTTTGCCTTGTGACTTTTTCAAATGAGTAATTCTATGATTGTTTATCCTTTCCTTCTGCGAACCACGTATTACCCTATGAGTTCTTCTTTAACTCTGCATTTTACCATTTTAACGACAACAACTTACCTTCTACTTGACCATGATTTACCCTTTTACAGTCAACGATTTATCCTCATATTGGACTGCGACCTTGCCTTTATTTAGACAACAAAATTACCACTCTAGACGACAAATGTATTTCATTATGGTAGTGTTATCAATTTTTCTTTTTGCGATATCTATTGATTTTATCTGCATTTTAATTTATGATAGCATTATCAATTTTTATTTTTCTACGCATCGATTGAGTATATCTATAGTTTATTTTATGGTAGCATTATCAGTTTTCCATTGATAGCGTTATCAGAAACCCTTAAACCATTACCATTGTACCTAATGACTTGATAATGATAAGACCCATGGCGATGGGAAATAGCATTGGCTGCGTTTTAGTTTGGGTCTGCATCTCTAGCTTTGGTTAAGCCACAAAGTGATCCCTTTATTGATTGTGATTTCGTATGCAAAACTCAACATTTTTTTTCATTTGATGAACCCAACGAACTGGATATCAAACTTGGTGATTTTTTTTTGATAAAACTCAGCCAAATTTCATTTCATTTTTTTTTTCTGGGCGTTTACCCAACATCCAAATCGATTTCCTTGGCGAATCAACATTGATTTTTTACCTTTAACTTTTACCCAGCCACTTCAAATGTTACCCGACCGTTCCCTGGGTTTTTGTGATGGCTTAAATTTTGCGATGTCTTGGTGTGCCTGTGGTTGGTTTAAGACTGCAATCGTTCCCCTAATTTGCATCACGATTTTACCTTTACAGGATGTACAAGGTTACCTGTTATACACATCGATTCCACCTTTAAAAATTGCATTTTGTTACCCATGTTTTCCTGGCGATTTTTCCCTTATGAATACTGCGATTTTCCTTTAAAAATGCTATCTGTTACCTTTGCTTCATGGTGAATTTTTACCATTATGAAGACTGCGATTTTCCCCTTATGAAGACTGCAATTTGCCTTTAAAAACTACTATCTGTTACCTTTGCTGCATGGTGATTTTTAGCATTATGAAGACTGCGATTTTTCCTTTATGAAGACTGTGATTTGCCTTTATGAAGATTGCAATTTTGCCTTTAAAAACTGCTATCTGTTACCCATGCATTTTTACTTTTACCTAACAGCGTTAATACCCATGTGTTTCTTTTCCTTACATTTACATGACAACGATTTTAATTGGCATTATGGTTCTGGACAACGTTCCTATGTTATTCTTTGGCAATAACAATTATTTTTGTTGGATAGCATTTAATAATAGCATCAAGTGCATTGATTGTCTCTGAAATGACATTTAATCTTAAACAACAAGATAGCAGTAAAATTGCATTGAATAGAGTAGAAATGGATTTTATTTATAACCGCATAACAACATTAAAATTTGCATTTAATGGCACTCATTTATTGAGAACAACCACTTATATAATTTAGACAACAATTGCATTTTAATCGCCAACATAATTTATATATGATGGACAACATGATGTAATTATTATTGCAGATAGTGTTATAACCTGTGATATATAAGGAGATTGATTAATAGTGTTACATCAATAATGATATATATATTGATAAAGTTAATATCATTATGTACTGTTAGATTGTTAAATTAGATTGGTGTTGGTTGATTATTTAGGACTTGTCAATTTAGACAGCATTGTCGATTAGATAAATTAAGCCGCGTAAGATCACTTTTAATTGATGAGTAGTGCACTTACTTTAATAGACATGTACCATGCTGACAAGCATGTTGATTTTGTTGAGTTCTGTATTATCTCACACTTGATAACATTTATGTCTTTAGTAACATTACAATAGATTTCTCTTTACACCTAGACTTCTTGTTTTTTTTTGGGGCTTCTTGGTTGTCGTCGAGTCATTTAATGGATTGCACATTTGTTGAGCGATGTATTCATGCATCTTGTCTACCTGTTGCTTGGGGGCGTAGGCGTATTCTTCCTGTCAGTTATTTCATCCCTTAGTGCGTCGGATTTATCTTGAGACCCTTGTCCAGATAGGTTATGCTGCGCCAGGGTTATTGTAGCGCCTATCTCCTGGGGATGGCATGATCCCTGATGAGGGGATCATGGCACGCCCTATTGGATAGAGGCAAATAATAACTTGGCCGGAGTCTGTGCTACCCATTTTGGGTGTTGTTCATTGTAGTCGTTTAGGGTGCATGGGTTGAACACCTTCATGCGTTTGGTTATGCACCATAGAGGTTCTAGTTAATTGTCCGTCGAGGCTATTGTGTTGGGATAAGAATGTTGTCCCTTAGCTTGTAGGCATGGTCATGTTCATGTCGAGAGCGTAGTCATTTCTCCTTATTGTTTACACATGTTTTGCCCAGTTTCCCTTGTGCCAATGCGTGGAGTCTTAGTTGTGTGTTGCCAGTTCTGCGAGCGTGGTGCTTGCCATCAGATGTGTTGTTTATTTGTAACCATTGTTTTCATCCTGTTAATTTAAAAAAAAATAAAATTTATGCCCTTTCTACTTCGCTTGTAGTTGTAATGACAGAGTCATTACATAGCCGTAGAACATAGGGGTTGTAGCCTCCTTTTGGTTGTAGCCAGAGAATAGTGGAGTTGGAGCTTCCCTCATGTTGTATCTTGAGAAACAAGGGGGTTGGAGCCTCCTTCCAGTTGCAGCTAGAAAACAAAGGAAGTTGGTGCTTCCAATGAATGTAATTCTTCAAGACATATAAGAAAAAGAATTCTGTGGTTTTCTCCCACTTTGGGTTTCCATGTAAAACACTGGTGTACTGTGTATGTGTATGATTGTTCATTTGTTCATTGCTTATTTTCTCTGTCGTTATTGGATGATAATGCTACATTGATATAACACTTGGATTATATGGTTAAAAATGATTAAATTGCTGTATTACTGATTCACCCCCCTTCTCAGTAATCCAATAATAACAAGGGTATCGAGATTTTGTACTTGGAGGAGGCAAGTTGTTAGGCCCATGCAATTTGAAGAAGCAGGTTTTCAGGACCATGGAAGTCTCTTTCTTGTGAGAGAAATGCTGAAGATTGTTTGCAGGTGGAATATTGTTTGCAGGTGGAATATTGTTTGCGGGTGCATTGATAAATAACTGTAGGGATCTCAGAATTTATGTCCGTCCTGTTGTTGAAGCCTCAGAAAGGAAGTGGGACATCTGAAGGACCATAGAGAAGAGAAGGGGAACACTTCCTAGGGTGGGAAAGGCATGTGGGAAATGAGAGCATGTAGGCTAGTTGTAGCAGTTGGAACCTTGAACTAGGATTGATTGCTGAGTATAGACCTTAGTCTAGCATAAGAATCCATTCCTAGTGGAGTTCTAGTCTCATCTCAGGGGTGAGATACTACTGAGAGTTTATGAGAAGCAAAGTCTATGGCTAGGAGAAATGTTTGAGGTCTACACGCAGTTGGTGAATTGTTTAAAAGATAAGTGTTAATATTATCTACATTATTTCCTTGAGTAATGCAAATAATTGTGTTATTTTTGTTATGGACTTTACTGACACAATTGTACCGTAATTTTGTATATTTATGCATGCTTATTACTATGTGTAACATGTTTACATATGATGCTGTAATTGTATATTTATGCATGGATCATATGTGTTAGACTTGCATATTGGCACATATGCAAGGTATAATTATTAATCATATGATTTCAAAGTAGATTGAATATACCTACTGGTAAAGAGAAACATTACATTGTAGTATCAGATTTCAAGAATAGAGGTAGTGGGACCTAGACATATGGCTGAGTGCGTTACCTAGCCGTAAGAAGTAGATGTTCAAGGAATTCAAGAATGCAACTGTGACATAATATAGAGTTTTGTGTGTTGTGGTCCAGTTCGGGGTTGGGAACGTTACATTCTGGCCATACCAGATCACCAGGTTCAATACTGAGCCTGCATGGGCTAGCCAACACAATGTTGGAGATATAAGTTGCAGAACATTAAATCTTAGAGACATTTCTTTGCTATGTTTGAAAAACATATTCCTATGAAATTAGGAAATAATTGTGGGAAAATTCACGAATAATGGAAGGAATTGGACCAAGTATCAAAACATCAAAATTTTAATGGAAATCCGAGAAATAAATTTTTAGTTTGGGTGATTTTAGAAATTGGAAAAATCAGAAAAAATTGGGGTTTTCCATACAATGATGTTAGCATGACGTGGAGGCCATGTGTCAACGGATGTGGTAGAAGAATGATGTGTACTTCCATGGTGGAAAATATATGGTGGTGGTAATGATAGATGACAGGTGATGTGGAGCCATGGTGGCATGATGCTTTCCTGTTCTGTAGAATTGTGGTAAAATATTGGAATTCATCTAAGTTTCAAGACACCGCAGAGAGTGGAGGGGATCGAATGTGTGGAGAAAAATGTCACAGACCTGTGAAGAAGTATTGAAATATGACTATGTGTCAAGACTTCGTGGGTGTGGAGGATACTTTGGAGCACATTCAACTCTCAATATTTGGATAAGTGTTGAAGTACCACGAAGCACGGTGAAGTCCTAAGATTTGGCTAAGTGTTGAAGTACCGTGAAGCATGGTGAAGTCCTGAGATTTGGCTAAGTGTTGAAGTACCATGGAACACAGTGAAGTCTCAAGATTTTGATAAGTGTTGAAGTACCGCGGAGCATAGTGAAGTCCTGAGATTTGGCTAAGTCATGAAGAACCATAGAGTGCATTGTAGTCCCAAGATTTTGGCTAAGTATTGAAGTACCACAGAGCACAATGAAGTTTCAATATTTTTCTAAGTATTGAAGGATATCGTAGAGCATGATGAGGTTCCAATATTTTTGAATAAGTATAGTGGATTGGTAATATAGATGGGTAGAAGGATACAGAGTAATGGTAAAAGGATTGTGACCTGCGACAAAGTCTTGAAATTTAACTAAGTATCAAGACTTCATGGGTGTAAAGAGGATGGTGGGGAAGAAGTGTAACACTTCGTAGAGTGTGACAAATTTCAAGAAAAAGGTAAGTGTGGATATTTCATTGTATGCGAGGACCACAAAAGTAATAAGATTAGAGGATGGATTATGAACCCGTGATGAAGAAAACTTAAGAAACGTTTCTAAGTATGGGAAAATTCTTCAATGACTGATATTGAATTAGAGTCATGATCGGATGGTTATAGAGTATAAGGATTGCGTTGATCATTCAATGGTCAATGATAGTAGCCAACCTCCAAGATTAAATGTGAAGGGAAGGTCAAAAAATAGCCGAGTGTCGAAGCTATGCTACTTGAGTAAGATAACATTGATGGGAAAAGTATTGGACAAAAGAGTCCATTTTTACAACCAGAAATGTGAATTGAGCTGTAGGATTTGCAAGAAGTAAGAGAAGAAGAAGATTTTTGGTAACTCATAAAAAAAAGTGCATGTATCTTTCAGATGTTATGATTAAAATACAATAGAGTAGATGAAAATGAAACTGCATATATGAATAAAGAAGGATAGAGGTAGTTCTTCAATAGTTGAATGTGGTTTCTCAAGGAAGCTGCAAGGATAATACATATTTGGGGAAACAAGTTGTTTGGAAGATTACCGATGCTACTCTGATCTTTAAAAAGGATTTCTAGATGAAAATTGTGCATATTGATTAGGGATATTGGGTAAGAAAGATATCACCTAGAATTCATGATAATACATGTACAACATGTGCACATGGAGATGCAAAGCATGAAACCATGAAAGGTGGACTGGGAAGGAGATAAAAGGGTTTGGACTTGGTACCAAGTATGAGCATAGACACTTGAAGACATGGTGCTATGTCAAGGATTCCTTACAAGAAGACAAAAATCTAGGATTGGATAATGTTAAGTTAGGAATCTAAGGGCAACTATGAAGGCTTGGGAGTTCGAGAAGATACAAAAATTATGTGTAAAGGAATCCAATATAAGAAATCCACTTGTGTTAACCAGAGTGCTCAAGTGGGATCTAGGTGTAAGAGTAAATCAATTAGTGGATGAATTAGTGAAAGTTTATTCACTCCAAAATATGCCAATGTAAGATTAAAGAAATACATTGTGGCAGACTTGTTCAAGATGGGTTTGATATGTCAAGATGCCAATATTATGATAAAGAAATATAGAGTATATACATGGAGATAAGGTGCATTATCTCCAGGGAATAGTATATAGTTATGGAGTAATATCTCCATTATTGTTATTAGAATGGTGTAGTGGAATCATGGTATGAATGGCATAGCTTCAGAGGTGAAGTAATGACAATGAATGTATGCCAAAGAGTGCCAAGATATGCATAAATAAGGTATTTTTTGAAGAAATTCTTTAAGAGGATGCAGTCAGGTTTCAAGGAAGAAGTATTCCACAAATGGAAGAAGGATTCTAGGACTAATCCAAGTCCTTGAGAATCTTGATATAATGGAAGAAGGTACCATGAATTGGATGCTAAGTTATTTTGAATCTATTGTAGCATTCAAAGAACTGTGATAACAATAAAATAAGTTTTTTGATGCATAAAGAGAATGCTGGGTGCATTCTAAAAGTGTTGAGTGCATTCCCAAAGTAGATTGGGATGTCAGGTAAAAAAGGATCCAAGTAGGGAAGTGATTCTCATAATGGAAATCCACAATATCCATGAAGAATAAAATGATTCTATGCTTGTTATGGTATGCAAAAGAGAGGAATCTTGAAAAGAACCATCTCAAGTGGAAAGGATCTATGGATGTTATTCCAGGGGACTAGAATTACCATTGACATTATGATGGCCGATAAAGGTAATCTTGATTTCTTATAGTTAGTCTCTATGGAGCTGGAAAATAATACATTTGTGCATAATTATAGTATGTTGGAAGATTTGACTACGAAATTCAAGTTTGAAAACCAAATGGGTTAAGGAAAGAGAAGGAAATAGTGCAAATAACCATAACAGTTGAAGTGTTTGGATAAGACAAGAAGAATAAACTTGGTTCAGTAAACTAATTGGATATTGAATATTTCAGAAAGATAATGTTAGGTCAAGTGGATCCAAGAAACAGATAAATGTTGAAGATTAAATAACAACATAATGTATGGTTATAAATACAAAAAACTGGCCATGAGTGGTTTGGATGAAAAATGCTCACGGAAGCAAGAAATTGTGCTCAATGGTTATAGAAAGAGCACAAAAGGGTATATGAAAATTTAGTGAGAGTCAATGATAGCCAGGAACAATAAATATGGATGAAAAGAAAGAATGAGGTTGCTACAAGTGTTGTAGGAACGATCATGATTTGGCCTTTTGGACAACCATACACAACACAAGAAGCCAAAATGCATATGCATTATGAGCATGTTAAGGATGCATTCTTAGTACATGTAGATATGCATTAATGGATGTGAAAATGTTTGAGAATGCATATAACATGTTGTAGACTCAAAATAATCTAATGTTATGTATGGAATAAATAGGTTATGCTATTTGAAAGATTACTAATCATGACTATTGTGCCCAGGAAAAAGGGGAACTCATTGCACAACTATTTTTTTTTCCGATGATGTTACTACCGATAGCCATCCATATGAGGACAATGAGGAGGGTTAATTGCTGCACATTGGCTGGTAAGGGAAACCTGTAAGTTTCTACAAGTTACCTGTCAATTAGGTAGCATCAAATGCATAAAAATATAGTTGTGTAGGTGTGAATTTCATGTACCTATGTTACATGAATGATGAAGGAAATTTAGGTGAGAATTCTTTGAATCAGATTTTAACTTTTGAAGTGATAATATTGTGTGTATTTGAATGCATTTAAAAGAATGATATACCACTTGGTATGGTAAAGGCTGAAGGCCTGATATAGTCATGAAAGTTGTTTAGCTTTTGAATGCGTACATATGCACAACAATATGTCATGATCAGCTGGTTATGAGTTTATAACCAAAGAAAATAAATGGGTATGACCCTGTTATAGAAGTGAATGCCAATAGATCTAACCATGTGTGAGACCATGACATGTTTGGATATATAAAATATATAGTTCCACACAAGTATCCAAAGAACTTCCTACTATAGTTAATATTTGGACTTCAACCTTTTTGCCAACATAGAAGAGCACCACATAATTTTATTCTTGGTGTAGTGTTTGGGACGAAAATGAAGGCATCCAAATGGTTGAACAAGCAAGGGGAAGTGTATGGATGATGTGTCGAGGCATTGGCCAAACCTTTCCATCCACAATGGCAGGATGCATGAATTAGACAAAATGATATTCCGAAAACAATGCAAGGGTGTATTGAATAGTATGCACGAATAGACCATGAAAGTGTGAAAGTGGTAGTTTGCACACATGCATACTAAGACAAAATTGTTTATGATTAAAGGAATTTATAGAATGCATTTTGGTGAATGCATGCATATATGATATTTCATGGAATGATTTCACTAACAACCGAAATGAGGTAATTATTACTAAGTCATGAAGTTGAGAACTTTTTAGGAGTTGTTAGCTATTGCAACAAAGGAGTTTCATATTAAAGTAGTCACATGAAGATTGACTACCAGAAATCTCTGTCAGGGGAACAAAGTAATGAAAATAACTATGTCTAGAAGAAAGGATAAGTTAATTGATGATACTACATGTGAATGGAATGACACTCATTCAAGTTAATAAATAGATTGATAACTATGATTGAATTGTTAAATGTAGACAATCCTAAAATCACTTCTGAGCTTTTGTAAGTATTACAATAAAAGTATATTGTACATGATATACTAATAATTTGTTGGGCTGAATGCAATATGAAAGTATTGCAGGACAAGTAGTCTAAAGTATGCAACTGTTGAAGGCCATAAGAAATAACTAATGCCTATTGTTACAACAACCAATAAAATTATGAGATGGAGTCTCATACTTGGGAAAAATTTGAATTTCCTTATATGAAAAATTTGAATTTCTAAATGAGATTGTTATGATATTGTCTCACTATGAATGTATGCGTGTGATACAGATGAGAAAAATGATATTAAAGTTGGAATGATTGGAAAGAAACGAGTATTTTTTGTTAGAGTTTAAGATATTATTAGGTTTCTTTTCAATTTATTAGATAACCATAGCATAGATAGGATCACTGAGAAAAACACAATTACAATATACAAAAAATTTATCCTGGGAACCCTCATGGGGGAGAAAACCCAACGAAAAATTCCTTAATATAGATAGCCAATAAAATGCCAAGACAATAATCAAACACTAGAGAATATCCTCTCCCAAGTAATGCACCTCTCTCTCTTCCTTATTCTCCAATTGCAGTTCCAAACTTTCACTTTGGATGATCGAATGAGTGAGTGAGAAAATGAGGTGTTGGATTCCTTTATTTATAAAAACTGGTAAGTTCTCAAAGGAGGTGTCTCTTCACTAGCAGGGACGACTTCTATTTCTAGGTGGTTAGAACCACTTTAATTTGCCTGGGGGACGACTTCTCAATTTGCATATTACAATTAAGGTTTGACCAATCCGCAAAAGGGGATTTGGTCATTTACAATGCCCAACATGATCAATCCACAAAAGGGGATTGATCTAATGAATAATACATGAATAATAAATAGAATACTCTTTGTAGTTACAATATTTCAACACTCCCCCTTAACAAGAAGGGTATTCTACAACATCATCAGGAGAGAGAGAGGGAAACATCATCAACAACATATGGAACATTGACTGGTATATCTATAAATCATCAGAAGTTTTTCTCATCATCAATATCATCAAAAACACAACACAAAGGCTGGAGCATCATCAACATCAGCACTAGGCTAAGAGTTTTCAACATGAGGCTGACATCACAACATGAAGCTGGCTACACAATATCATCAGCATGAA
The DNA here is from genome assembly GCA_009831015.1 of Picea engelmannii. NCBI lineage: Eukaryota > Viridiplantae > Streptophyta > Pinopsida > Pinales > Pinaceae > Picea > Picea engelmannii. The sequence continues at coordinate 233,639 of ML797168.1, read as the reverse complement.
GCTGGCATCACAGTACAAGACTGACAACACAACATCATCAACACGAAGCTGGCATCACAACATGAGGCTGGAAACACATCATCACAACATGAGGTTGGCAACACATCATCATAACATGAGGCTGAAAACACATCATCACAACACAAGGATGGAACATCATCAACACGAAGATGGCATCACAACACGAGGATGGAAACACATCATCACAACACGAGGCTGGAAACACATCATCACAACACGAGGCTAGAAACACATCATCACAGCATGAGGCTGACACATCATCAACACAAAGCTAGCATTATAGTACGAGGCTGGCAACACATCATCATCAACATGAAGCTGACATCACAATACAATGCTGACACCACATCATTACTCTTCCTTTCAAGGGAGGTCCTTTAGGACTACACCAATATTATCTTGAAAGTGCTCAAACTTTACATGAGATAAAGGCTTGGTAAACATATCGACAACCTGTTCATCCGTGCTAACATACTGTAGCTTTATGGCTCCTCTCTGCACCATATCATGGATGTAATGATATCATATCTCTATGTTCTTCGACTCATCATGGAACACATGGTTCTCCATCATCTTTATACAACTTGGTTATCACATAGAATCATGGTGGCTTCCATATCCAGATCAAATAGATCTGTCAACAACATCTGAAGCCACATGGCTTCACAACTGGTGGAACATGCAACAATATATTCTACTTCTTCCATGCTGAGAGAAATACTTGATTGTTTCCTAATCTTCCATGAAGTCATGGCTAACCTCAGACTGAAACAACATTCTTAAGTGCTCTTTCTATCAGAAACACTTCCATCTTAATTTGAATCAGTGTAATCACTCAGTTTGAAGTCATGATCTCTAGTATAACAAAGACCAAAATCCAATGTACCCTTAAGGTATCTCATCACATGTTTTGTAGCAACAGTGTGAACATGTCTAGGTTCTACCAGATATTGACTCAAGGAAAAACATGTGTCTAGCCTGGTATTCATCAGATACATCACTGAATCAATAATATGTCTGTACAGAGTAACATCAACCAATTATGATGAGGTATCTACCAGGAGCTTTAACTTCATTTCCATGGGTGTGTACATGTATTTACATTTCAACATGTCAAACCTCTTCATTTTAACTGCATACTTCCCTTGGTTAAGGAAGATCTTCTCTGTTCTCTGCCAAACTTCAAGACCTAAGAGATAATTAATTTAGGTCTTCCATCAAACTTTATAGTGAGCTTCTTCTGCAAACTATGATGAGATTTTATTCATCTTTTCAAGAATACATCATCTACATATAGTAGTAACATCACTGGCTCATCATTCATAACCTTGAGATAAAGGGAGCTTGCTTCAACATGTACAAAGCCTTCTTCAAATTGCATACCTAAGTCTTTCTGTCTTCACCTTCAACTCATTTTTTTCACATCACTTTGTACCAATCTGGTACACTTGCTTAGCTGCAACTCAATCTGCACAATCGTGTGCTAGCTCTATGTGATTTCTGCAAAGAACTATCTGTCTCACTGTCTGGGAGTATGTCCTCTACTCTCTCTACCATTGTTCCTTCTGGAACTAGGAATCTACACATGCAGCTGCTCTGGAGTTGAGAATGGTTGCTCCATTCTTACTGTGGCTACTGAAATCTGTGAGTAACTCCTCTTATTCTATAATGACAACAACTTCATATGAAGCTGAGAGTCGCTCAATAACTGATACTGAAGGTAGCTCTTCTTCTTTCAAGGAGGTAACTCTATCTTTCATTATAGCCATGTATCCATGACCCAACTAATGTAATGCACCAATAATGCACCAATTACCACTCAATTTTAAATATGGGGATTGCTCCCCCTGCATCTCATACTATATATGAATCATGGTTGTTCTGGTTGTCTTCATAAATATTGGAAATATTTCTTCAATTATTGGAGTAAGTGTCTCGTCATAGTGTTCTCCCTCTTGCTGGAAGAATCCTCTAGACACACATCTGGATTTTGTACATCTGCAACATGCTTTATCTATATAGATCAATCTTGGAAGTCAATATTGACTTCTCTTGTAGTCTCATAGAAGAATTCATATCCTAGTCTTTCTGACTGGCTTCCTTCTTTGTTACTGAAACAAGGGAATCTTCCCATGAGATTTCATATCTCCTAGAAGTTTCTGAAGCTATGATCTATTCTTCTCACGTCATCTGTCTCCCAGTCCTAGAATTTGTCTCTTCATTTGATCCTTTTTGAGATCAGGCCTACTCTTGATTTCTTCTGAGTCTACAAGGAATTCATCATCTCTTACATGGTATACTTGGTGTTGAGTACCAAGTATAAATATGAAAAGCTGAGTCAAAATTCAAGTGAATTCTGCTTCCTGTCAAGGTGGCTTAATTATCTTTTGAAAAAGTTTACTATGAGTTCTTGTTCTAATGTTCAGTCATCTTTGGAGCCTTCTGCTCCTTATAATCAATCTTCATATGAGATACTCTATATCTCAAAAGATAACGTCTTCATCTTCTTTGGTACATGAATGTATATGGTCATGTACATAGTCTACTTTATGTCTCATCTAATATGTTTCCTTCTGAAACCTTCACTATAGCTTCCTCAAGGTTATCACCCGTGACCTGAAACAAGGTCAACAAAACAACAAGAAAGAATAATTCTCTTTTGATAATAGTAGATGAAAAAAAAACATGAATAATCATTACAATATCTCCTTTAGAGCTATCACTTGTGACCTGTCTGAAGCAAAGATCAAAAGTAAGAAATACAATACGAAATGAGGTCAACACTCTTCTAGTGTTGTGATCAACCATTCCTCCAGGGTAACCTGGAATCAACACAAGAATTTTATCCTAGAGGAGATATTAGTTGTATCTGTTACATTAAGCATTTATCTCAATATGCCCACATGCTACCAAGTATAATACTCTTCAAGGACTTCTACCTCAACTATAGTATTTACTTGTAATGGGGTAGTTATCAACTTGTCATGTCCAACTTTGAATCTTATTAACTTAATTGATCAAACCTGGAACTTGGAGTCTTTTCCTAAAGAATGACTGTGTTTCTTTTCTTCCAAGTCTCCTTCACTCAAGATGACAAGTGCTTTCTTCAACTTGTCTTCTGTACTAAGACAATATGCTATCTTGACAAAAAGTTGGGTTAGAGAATAAACTCTATGATCTCAACTTTAATCCATCTAATACCTTGACTTGAATTTTGACCAAAGGTTAGTATGATGGTCATAGATTCAACATGCAACCTAGATCAAAATAATGTCATAACAAATAGATGCATATCATAATAATCAAACCTAGGTTGCATTATTCCTCTGAATGTGTTGGATCTTGAGATCCTTCTGGATCCATGGCAAGAGATCCCTTCTCCTGCAAATACCCTTTAAATCTTAACAATTTAAACATATGTGAGTACATACCTCTGATAGCATTTGCAGGTAGTGGCACCATCTGGTAGCAGCTATAATAATTACCAACTCTTAAGAACTTCAAGGGTGACTGCAATTGGTACTACAACTGATACTTCAATTGATGCTGCAGCTGCAATTGATACTGCATCTAATTCTGAAAATGCAACTGCAACTGCAACTTAGGGTTTTATGAGGAAACCCTAAATTTTCAAACTTCAAATTTTGAAATTTTGATCCAGGGGCTAGATGCACTGAGCTGAGGCGAGTAAGATAGTATAGTCAGATTTCTGAAAATCCAAAATTTTCCCCCTCAAACTTGACCAACAGATTTCTGGACTGGTGCTTCTGGTTTTCTGGTACTTCTGGTTTTCTAGTGCTTCTAGTTTTCTGGTACTTATGGTATCGGTGAAAAATAGGGTTTCACTTTCTAGGAGTTATATCCACTGAAAAGGTGCACTGAAGGTGCCAAAGAGTTCCTTGGGCTAGGGTGCATTTTTCTAGATGACTTTTGGGATGAAATTCCTCTTCAATAAAAAACCCTAATTTTCTTGTACGACAACAATGACGTTTTTCTTCCTCTCGTGAAAGATCCTCTCTTCAGCTTAGATTTGATACCATGTTAGAGTTTAAGCTGTTATTAGGTTTCTTTTCAATTTACTAGATAGCCATAACATAGATAGGATCACTGAGAAAAACAAAATTACAAGATACATATAATTTATCCCGAGAAACGCTCATGGGGGAGAAAACCCATAAAAAAATTCCTTAATATAGATAGCCAATACAATGCCAGGAAAATAATCAAACACTAGAGAATAATCTCTCCCAAGTAATGTGCCTCTCTCTCTTCCTTCTTCTCCAACTGCAACTCCAAACTTGTGCTCTGGATGATCGAATGAGTGAGTGAGCAAATGAGGTGCCAACTTCCTTTATTTATACAAACTGGCAACTGCTGAAAAGAGGTGTCTCTTCACTGGCAGGGACAACTTCTCTTTCTGGGTGGTTGGAACCACTTTAATTTGCCTGGGGGCTGACTTCTCAATTTGCATATTACAATTAGGGTTTGACCAATCCGCAAAGGGGATTTTGTCATTTACAATGCCCGACATGATCAATCCACAAAAGGGGATTGATTAAATGAATAATACATCAATAATAAATAGAATACTCTTTGCAGTTATAATATTTCAACATTTTTGGGACATCGAAGCCCTACAATTTCCAAAGTGTAGACCCTTAGTGGGGGTCTGGTGTGGATTTGGCGCTCTCCTTGTCTGTGAAAGTCTTGAAAAGATGGATAATCAAAGGACCGCAAAGAAGTGAAGGGATGCCTGAGTCTAGAAGGGTGAGTGAAACAAGGAAGAGACATCTCAAGAATTCATATTATGCTTGGAGAGAACAACGTCAGAAGGACAACAAGATTCAAGAGAAAGAACATGGAAATTATTGAAGATTTTTTTATTGTACATTGTATATAATGCACTAAGGATAGTGCATAAATAGGGGGGAGGAGAATGTAATACCCCTAGGATGAAACCCAATATGTAATTGTACACGTAGGTTGGTGAGCCAAGATATTTTGGTCCTAAGTTCCATTGTATATATGTTTGGTGGCCAAAGTGCCTATATGATTTCAATATATTGTAATGTGTATTATGCATATTATTAATAAAATATATCTCTGCTACAAACCAATCATAAGAAAGAGTATGGGGGAATAAGAAATCCACTAGAGCTAAAGTGGGATTAAGTTAGGGAAATATTATTTTAATATTCCTTAAGGCCCAAATCTTGAGATATCTTAATCTAAGATTCCAAGAGTGGGGAAGTGTATACAAGTGGAGCTCATGAAGATTCATGAAGACAAGTGTCCAATTGAGGGGATCTCACCATCGTTGGGAAATGATGGGCACCTTCTACTCTTACCATATGTAGGATGTCACACTATTATGGCACCTGGATGGGGAAATATCCGGGGGAGTGACTGATAACAAGGGTATCAATATTTTGTACTTGAAGGAGGTAGGTTGTCAAGACCATGGAAGTATTTGTCTTGTGAGAGAACTGTTGAATATTGTTTGCGGGTGCACTGGAAATAACTTCAGGGCTCTGAGACTTTCTGTCTAGCCTGTTGTGGAAGTCCCAGAAAGGAAGTGGGCCAGTCGAAGGACTATTGAGTAGAGAAGGGGCACACTTCCTGGGGTGGGACATGAATCCATGGGAAATGAGAGTCTGTAGGCTAGTTGCAATAGTTTCTACCTTGACCTGGGACTAACTACTAAGTATAGACCTTAGTTTGGTATAAGAATCCTTTCCTGGTGGAGTTCTAGTCTCATCTCGAGGCTGACCTGCTACCGAGATTTTATGAGCAAAAACATCTATGGATGGAAGGAAAATATTGTTAGAATATGAGTGGATGTGCTCGTTTTACCATTGACAATATCACTATTGTCACCAAACCATAGGTCAAAGCCACCCTTCGAGCACCTTGACCTTGACAAAGAGAATAATCCTGGTAGCAATCCAATATCCAAGTAAGGCTAATGCACCAAACAAGAAATAACCAACGCTGATCAGAGAGTCCAAGCCAAAACTGGCGCAACACCTTCCCCAGGACTTGTGCACAAAACTGCTAGATTGCAGTGCACAGAAGTGTCTTTATGCAATTCTGAGAAGTGTGTCAAATGAGAGATTGGCACCCTATATTTATAGTAATCCTGGCAAACTACCTGGGCCAACTTCTCATTCTGGGTACTAATTAATTCATATTAATTAACTCTCTTCAACCGACATCTCTTCTAGGGTTACTTTCATTTCATTTCTTTCTTGTGAAACATTCTAATCTTGTCAAAGGTTACAATGGAGGTTCATACCTCCTGAAGCTACCATAATATCAACACTCCCTCCTAGCTAGGGAGGTATAACTGATAATGGTCTTGAGCACAAACAAACCATTCAAATGGTAGTATCACGAGCACCATCATTTTTATCCACCTGGATAATCTCCATGACCACTGGTACAATATCAATTGATAAAACACAACTGTGTTTATCCATGGTAGTATACAACTACTCAAACCGTGACACATAGTCACAAACAATGGAACATATCCACCATAGTAGCAGTTTCTATACCAATCATCTGATATCAACCTGGACAAAAAATATTGTTATGATATACGCTGAATCATCTAGGCCATTCTTTCACTCACATCTGTGAGATCTTGAAAGAGTATCTACCCTTAGAGTAGAACATCAACGATGGGCTATCTGGACTTTTCTTCTCAAGAAAGGAAGAATGATTGTTTTGATTTCTGAGCCTGGACCATTCCTTTGACACTAAACAAAGTGTAACCTAGAGAGAATGAATCTGCCCTAAGGAATGCCTGTCCCTAATTGTTGAACCTGGACCATTCCCCACCCTGGGCCATTTTTCTGGCACTAAACAAAGTGCAGCCTGGAGATAATGAATCCGCCCTAAGGAATGACTGTCTAGATCATTTCCCATGTTAACCACATGAGGAAATGACTGTCCTGCACCAACCTCCAAAATGAACCATTTCTCATGTTAACCACAATGAGAAATCGTTGTCTGGTGAGGCGGGCCAGTCTTCTTGAGTAACCCTCAAGAAGAGAGACTGCCCTAGACCACTCCCCATGTGAAACACAATGGGAAGTTGCTGTCTATGGTACATAAACAATCCATCAAACCATTTTCATTAAGAAAAATGATCATTCGATCTGGACCATTTTCCGAACTGGAAAATGTCTATCCGTCAGAAATATCAATCCATTTTCCGAACTGGAAAGAATCTGCCCAAGCTGGACTATTTTTCAATATTGAAAATGAATGTCCTCAATTCAATAATATGTCAGTGCTCCCTCCCAACCTGGAGAGTCATTTCTTCCCTTTCAACTAAGGGAGTTATTTCCACGATCCCCATCTTGTCTCGGAAATATGAAAACTTTATTCTAGACAGAGGTTTTGTCAGGATATATGCTGTCTGCTCATATGTGGAGATATACTGGAGATTTACTTCTCCTTCCTAGAATTTATCTCGAATAAATTAGTTTTTGATCTCAATATGTTTCGACCTTTCATGAAACATTGGGTGTCTTATAGTCTTATACAACTCTGATTGTCACAATGTATTATGGTCGAATCCGGAATCTGATAAGATAAGTCAGAGATTAGCTTCCTCAACCATATTGCTTCTATGCATGCTTCACATGCTATGATATATTTTGCTTCTGCTGTGATGAGTGCGACAGAATTTTTTTTCCTGCTGCCCCAAGATATCATAGTGGAGCCCAAGATGAAACACATTCCTAAAGTACTCTTTCTGTCTTCTGCACTTCCTTCCCAATCTAAATCTGTAAATCCATGAAGCTGTATATCACTAGATGTGGTATATCTTAAGCCATAGTTTATTGTCCCATGAATATATCTTAGGAAATGATTTGCATCTATCCAATGCTCATGTATAGGTTCCACCTGGAACTGGCTTAGTGTATTCATGACAAAGCAAATGTCTGGTCAAGTATTTACCAAATACATCAATGAACCAATCAATTGTCGATATAGTGATGGATCTATTGGATCAAAATCTGGATCTTTTACTTTTCTTATATCTGTAGTCATAGGAGTGTCCATGGATTTTCAATCCATCATTCCAAACTTCTGAAGAATCTTTATTGCACACTTTCCTTGTTCAAGGAATACTTCACCATGCTTCTGCCATACTTCTAGTCCCAAGTAATAATGCATGAGACCTAGATATTTCATATCAAATTCAGAAGCTAGTTCCTTTTTGCACTGGATAATGAGAGACTCTTCACCTGTTATGAATAGATTGTCAACATAAAGTAGTAGAATTATAGGTGCATTGTCCACGACTTTGTAGTAAAGGTTTGGATTAGCATGACTTTTGGAGAAACCAAGTCTCGTTAGATAGCTATTCATTCTGGCATGCCAAGCCCTTGGAGCTTTCTTGATTCCATATAGAGCTATCTTTAATCTACACATGTGAGTGTCTCTGGGATGTACTTCAAACCCTTGAGGTTGTTCAATATATACTTCTTCTTTGATTTCTCCATTGAGAAAAGTTGTCATTACATCCATTTGATGTAAATTCCATCCCATGGAAGCGGCAAGAGATATGATAGCTCTAATGGAAGTATATCTAGAAACCAGAGCAAAATTTTCATCATATTCTTCTCCCTCCTTTTGGGAGAACCCTCTAGCTACAAACCTTGCTTTATATTTATCCACGCTTCCATTTGCTGCATGTTTGATCTTATATACCTAATTTGAAGTTACCACAAATTTTTCTTTAGGTCTAGGTACAATTTTCCATACATCATTTTTCATAATGGATTGGTGTTCTTCTGTCATAGCTTCTTTCCATTGTTTCTTTTGAACTGCTTCTTCAAATGTGGTAGGTTCTTCATCTAGAATCTTTGTCATATATGCTGCATAGTTTGAGAATCTTTTAGGCTTCTTAATTTTTCTGAATGTTCCTTCTGGGACCTTGAGTATTTCCACGTCTTGTAAGGTATCTTCAAGCCAAGATGGTTGTTTCTTGGTCTTAGGTATGGTGTCTGAATCAATGGTCTCACATGGTTGCATAGGATGATTGGGTTGTTCCTTTTCATCATTTTGGTTTTCTGTGCTTTCTTCAATAGGTTATTCATTCTCTTCTTCTTCTATAGTTTCTTCTATGGATTTCTTGAAAGCCATCTTTTTAGTGAATGTCACATCTCTATTGAGTTCGATCTTATGTTGTTCTAGAATATAGATTCTATAAGCCTTGGATGAATTGCTATATTCCAAAAATATGCCCTTCTTTCTCGATGGTTCTAGTTTATTCCTTTTGTCCTTGGGAATGTGAGAGTAAACATGACATCCAAAGATTATTGGGTTTTCCACATTAGGTTTCTTACCTGAGAAGGCTTCTTCTGGAGTCATGTCCTTCAATATGCGGTGAGGACTTCTGTTTTGTACATATATTGCTGTCATCTCTGCTTCTCCCCATAAGAACATGGATAACCCTTGATCATTTAGTAGTGATTTTACTGTTTCTTCGATAGATCTGTTCTTCCTTTTTGCTACACCATTTTGTCGAGGATTATGAGGAACAATCAATTGCCTCCTAATCCTTGCTTATTTGCAAAATGCAATGAATTCCTTTGAGGTGTATTCTCCTCCATTATCTGTTCTTAAGGTCTTGATCTTCTTGTTTGTGAGGTTCTCTATCCCTGCTTTGAATTCTTGAAACTTGCTGAATACTTCATCTTTTGTCTTTAATAGATATAACCAAGTCTTTCTTGAATAATCATCTATGAAGATTATGTAGTAGAGAGATCCTCCTAGAGATTTGACTGACATCAGACCGCAAACATCTAAGTGTATCAGATATATAATCTCCTTAGATCTATTGTTTCTGCTTGGTAATGGTTTCTTGATATTATTCCCAAGAGCACATCCTTTTCAAATTCCTTCATGTGTAGACTACAATTCTGGTATTCCTTCAACCATCCTTTTGAGAAAAGGTAATGCTTGATAATTAATATGAGCGTACCTTCTATGCCAAAGTTCATTGGGATTGACTTCGTTATGTATGAGAGCTTCTTCATTTTGATCTAGTAGTCTATATAGATTTCCTTCACGACTTCCAATAACCCTAGCATTCTCTATGCTAGAGTCTTTATGCCAAGATAACACTTTTCCATCTATGAAAGCTATTTTGTTTCCTTTGTCTTCTAGGAAAGATATGGATACAAGATTATTTTCTAAACCAGGTACATATAAAACATTGCTTAAATGAACATTGTTACCTATTTTCAACTTGATGGAGGCTTGTCCAAATCCTTCGACTGGGTAAGTACTTTTGTCTCCAATCTCTACCTTGTACGATGTCTTCTTCTCATTTATATTTGAGAGTCTGGCTTGATCTCCCATCATGTTCCTAGAAGCTCCACTATCGATTATCCACATGTCATCTTCAATCGTTCTAGTGAGTGCTGAGTAGTGTAGAAGACTGATCTTTTCACTCATGTCTTTGGTTGAATGGTAGTTGGTCATGCCTTGATACAAAACTTTAACTCTGAAGTTTATATCTTCTAAAATATCCAAAAGGTGAGCTGAACTGGGGCACATTTGAATATCTTCTCCTTGAGCGAGATGCTCCATCACAAGGTGTCAGATCTAGGATTTAGGGTTTCTGCAACTTCTCCTACTAGTAACCCTAGTGACAGTGTCTTGGAAGCTGCTCTTGCTAGTAACCCTAGTGGAAGTTCCTCAATGAGCTTAGTATCCTAATGGATATGCTTCCTTCCAGTGGTTAGACTGAATGAAGGAGGTGTGGGCCCATAACCTGTTAGAATATGAGTGGCTATGCTCGTTTAACCATTGACAATATCACTATTGTCACCCAACCATAGGCCAAAAACACCCTCCGAGCACCTTGACCTTGAAAGAGAGAAGAATACTAGTAGCAATCCAATAGCCAAGAAAGGATAATGCACCAAACAAGAAGTAACCAAAGTTGATCAGAGAGTCCAACCCAAAACTGGTGCAACACCTTCCCTAGGACTTGTGCACAAAACTGCTAGACTGTAGTGCGCAAAAGTGTCTTTCTACAATTCTGAGAAGTGTGTTAAATTAGAGACTGGTGCCCTATATTTATAGTAATCCTAGAAAATTGCCTGGGATGACTTCTCATTCTAGGTACTAATTAATTCATATTAATTAACTCTCTTCAACCGACATCTCTTCTAGGGTTACTTTCATTTCTTTTCTTTCTTCCGGAATGTTCTAATCTTGTCAAAGGTTACAATGGAGGTTTGTCACATACCCACTATGCAAATCAAACTTTTTCATTGATTTCTCAACAATCAGAACCCCCGAAGTCCTACGGGGCTTAGCGTAAGCTAGCTCTTTCCTTTTTCCACCTCCATATGATTGTAGTTCATGACTATGGGATGAATAATCACAGAATCTTTTCGCACTTCGCAGCTTAGTGCTACCGGAACGTCGAGTCGCTCGACTCTGCAAACCCCGAAGCTTGAAATAGCGAATCGCCGAACCCCGACGGGGCTAGCGAGGGGCATGTTTCTCTCTTGGGGTCTTGTCTATGTGACCCTATACGGTGTCCACGTGCTTAAGCCAACCAAGAGCTTATCGACTTTTCGTGATTTAGGGAATCATGATACACGACTTCTACCTTTCCCCATTCAAATCCCTGAAACTTCCGAGGTCTCTAAAGTTTCCCTCCAAAGGGAGATCGATGACCGTAAGCCACCCCTGATCCAACGGTATGGATCCTTTCAGGGTTTCGGTACTCGGGAGTTCGAAGTGCAACGACTCCAAGACTCTTTGTCATTCAAATCTCTGAATTTCGATATGGGAAGTGATACAGTCGCGCTCCCAAGCATGTCCGCTCACAGGATCATTCAATCAGTTCATGAGCCGAAGCAGCTCATTGGATTCCCTACTGGAATCTCTGTCAAAACCCGATCCACAGGTCCTTCTTTCCCTGTCACGGCCTTTGCATACGACCACTACTCTTTCCACAACAGGAAATGCATATACTTTCGGGTTTCGGGGTTTTGTGATCCCCGATGTCAAGAGTTCCTTGTTCTCTTGAATCCCCGATCTCCGATGAACCAATTCATCGATATGGTCCCTTACGTGTTAGCCCTCCTGGCTAAACTCCTAACCCACGTGACCAGTATCTCACAAGACCACAGCCTTATCTCCTGTCGGGTTTTCAGACTTTCCAATGCCGAAATGTACTCATCCTTAGGATTCACGATCCGTAGAATCCCAATATGCCGATATGATGACAACTGGTCCTACAATGGACGCTTTTCACTTGGTTGGGTTTCCGGACTTCACAATTCCGGAGTGTATGGACCTCTTGCCCACAGGATTCCCGATTTGCCGATGGATAACTTTCATTTCAGGACTTTCCCCGAATGTTCTGATTGCCACCATGTGTCCTCCTAAGATGGATGGTCCTGATCGCATCTCGCGATTTCGGAGCTTCCGCTGCTGAAATACTTTGGCATATTTCCCCTTCGATCTCCGAAATGTTGACGGGCTTTCGATCTTGCCCACATGTCCTCCTATGATGGACGACTCATATTGATTCCGGGAATTTCACTATGAAAATTTCTGAACTCATGTCATCGTGACTCCCAATTTCACGAATGTCAACATCCCGATGGCCACGCCTCTCATTGGGACTTTCAACCTCCTGTTCACGAGGGCTTAACCCTCATGCATCTCTTAATAGATCCAATGACTATCGATTTGTTCTAGCTAATATCTAATGGCTCAGATCTGTCCCACGTCGCGCACTCTCCCACTACTTCGTGGATGTGAAAAATTCAACGGTTCAGATGTTCTCATGGACCTTGGGGGTCTACGATCCCAATTTCCTCGTTATTCACGAAGATAGAGGAAAAAGGGGAAAGGTATGCAATGCCCTTGTTTTATTTCATCAATCTAACAGTTGTGAATGACCATGGATCTTCCAACGGGATCTCGTCCGTCGATCGATACTTATCCCTACGCTGCTACTTCGGGATTTTAAGAGGGTCATTCCTCCTCGTACAGGGTTGTTAAGACTTGCACATTCAAGTCCTTTTTCCAGGTTCTTGGTAAACCTTTCCAAGGAGGGAATCTCTGTGAAGAGATCTATTCCGGGGCATTCCTGGAGACAGATAAGGGGAAACAAATTCCCGAGAATGGACTGGAAGTCTGACTTGGTTCAACTTATGCATAATTAAATTCATTTATCAACATAAGCCATGCATGGTTTTTCTTTTATAAGAATATATCTACCATTTCTTATCAAAACACTGCACACACATTCTTATACTGTAATCGTTCACAATTTCACATTTTATGAGCATATATGTCAGCATATGAATTTCAAAATGCAATATGTAAAACACTTATCAGAAATAACACTAGAAGTGAGTGCAACTGCTGAGAGGGGTGATCGTTTCCACCCAACCGTAGGCTTAGGGACTTCCAGTAGATTTACCACTAGCCACCCCCGAGTTGAGACCACGATGATGTGAGACTACGTCTCCATTTGCTAGTGACCAGGAGCGAAGGTTGCAATCCTTCCTCTCTGCTATCACTCACTCTGCGTAATGCCAGAGTTCTCCCCTCGCGTCTGCCCCCACAATCACTTCTACCCCATGCCTTATCCTCTTGCGAGGTTGCGTGTGGCGCGATTACCCTCACGCTGGTCAGTCATGATGGCTCTACGGATAGGCGGTTCACCTCCCCATCCCTCATTAAGCCATCTACCTACCAGCCTGTGAGTCATTTAATTCAGGGCCAACGAGCTGCTTTTGGTTCTCCAGGCCAGTGGAGTCCAAATACGGTATTAGTTCTCGGTGGAAGTTAACGCCACCTTTCCAGGTGCCTTCCACCGCCATCGTGGTCTCTTTTTCTGCACATCCCCTCTCAGCAGTCTTGAAATAAAATTCATAATGTTATTCACATTCATTGACCTTTTCCTCAAGGTCCATTTACATCACATATTCACATTTATGAGTTTGCCATCGTTCTTGGCCAGTCCCGTTATTTTTACAAAATGGGGGAAACAGGGTGTTACAATTCCCTCCCCCTTAAAAAGGAACATCGTCCTCGATGTTCTTATCTACTAACATGAATTGCATGCACAGAAGTAAACAAAATCAGATATGCCTGTCTCATGGCATCCTCCATTTCCCATGTAGCCTCATTTGGGCCAAAATATTTCCACTGCACCTTGACCTGTGTAATGATTTTGTTCTGGAGCGAGGTTTCCTTTCTGTCCAGTATGCATTGGGGTTCTAGTAGAAATTCTCCCTCCGGTTCCACCTGGATCACAGACCAGTCAATTATATGATTAGCATCATGTACATATTTCTTTAATAATGAAACATGGAAAACATTATGTTCTT
>ML797168.1:153283-219178 GCA_009831015.1 Picea engelmannii | reverse complement strand
CTCTATCTAGAACCTCAAAGGGTCCACAATAATGGGGTGCCAACTTGGCACAAGCTCCCATTTTCAGGGAACTCCTTCTGGGCTTAATTATGAGATATACATGGTCTCCCATTTTGAACTCTCTTGGAGTTCTCTTTTGATCAACATAAATTTTTTGTCAGTTCTGAGCGACCTTCAGATTTTGTTTTATCTGAGTCACTTGTTGTTCCATTTCTCTCAGCATGTCGAGTCCAAAAGAAATCCTATTTATAGGATTACTCCAGCTGATTGGAGTATTACACGGCCTACCATAGAGGACCTCGAAGGGACTCATCTTTAAGGATGCTTGGTAGCCGTTGTTGTAGGCGAATTCTACCAATGGCAGGTAGTCTTCCCATTTTCTGGGTTGATGCATTACATGCATCCTTAACATATCCTCTAATATTTGATTCACTCTTTCTGTCTGTCCATCAGTTTGAGGGTGATGGGCAGTGCTGAACAACAATTTGGTCTCTAAACCCGCCATCAGTGATTTCCAAAAATTGGAAGTAAATTTTGTCTCTGTCAGACACTATCTCTTTCGGCATATCGTGTAGTCTGAATACCTCTTTCATGAATACCAGGGCGATATCTATCGCCTTGCAGGTCAATTTGACGGGGATGAAATGAGATGACTTGCTCAGTTTATCTGCCACCACCATAATGGCATCGTTCTGTTTGGTTGAAGTTGGTAATCCAGTGATAAAATCCATGGAGATGGTTTCCCATTTCCATTTTGGGATGGGTAAAGGGTGTAATAGTCCTGCTGGGTGTCGATGTTCTACTTTAACTTGTTGGCACTCTATGCATTGGGCCAAATATTTGGCTATGTCCTTCTTCAATCCAGGCCAATAAAATTGTTTCCAAGTGGCTGTGATCATTTTCTGGTATCCTGGGTGACCAGTGTAGGGTCTTTTATGTAGTTCATCCATGATGAACCTCTTCAAGTCATCATGATTTGGAATGTATAGTCTATCTCTGTAAGTGAGCAGACCTCCTTCGGTCATCTGGTAGCCTTCATATTTTTCTCCAGCAGGTTCTTGCTGTAGGTATAGGGTCACAGTCTGAACGAAGGAATCTGTTTCTTGTGCATTTCTAACTCTATTCTTGACATCTGTCTCGTAGGTACTCACCACTGCCAAGTGAATTGTTTTCATGCTTCTGCTAAGGGCATCAACCACCCTATTTTCCTTCCCTTTGATGTGTTTGATTTCAAAATCAAATTTGCTAAGGAGGGCCATCCATCTAGCTTGTCTAACATTGAGCTTTGGTTGGTCGAACAAATACCGTAATCCACAGTGATCTGTCATAAGTACACATTTTCTTCCCAAGAGGTAATGCCTCCACATTTTTAAGGCATGCACTATGGCAGCCAGTTCTATATCATGAGTCACATAGTTGACCTCATGTTCATTCAATTTTCGGGATTCATAGCAGATCACCTTTCCTTCCTGCATAAGGAATCCTCCAAGCCCTTCCTTATAGGCATACTTGCACACAAGGAAGTCAGCTTCTGGGTCAACGATTTTCAACACGGGTGCATGGGTTAATAGATGTTTCAAGGTTTGAAATCTTTCTTCACACTGCTGTGTCCACAAGAATTTTATCCCCTTCTTCTGGAGGGCAGTGATTGGGCAACCAGTCTTGGAGAATCCTTTTATAAATCTCCTATAGTATCCTTCCAATCCCATAAAGGATCTGATGTCTAAGACATCCTTTGGGGTAGGCCATTCCATGATAGACCTATTTTTTTTAGGATCTACTACTACCCCTTCCTCGGACAGAACATGTCCCAAGTAATGTATTTTATTTTGAAAGAAGTCACATTTGCTGAATTTAGCATAGAGCTGATGTTCTCTTAGCTCTTGCAACACAAGTCTAAGATGATCTTCATGTTCTTCTCTATTCTTAGAGTAGATTAATATGTCATCAATAAAAACTAGTACAAATTTATCTAAAAATTTACTGAGTACATTGTTCATTAAGCACATGAAAGTGGCAGGGGCATTTGTTAACCCAAATGGCACTACCAAAAACTCATAGTGACCATACCGTTTCCAGAAAGCGGTTTTATGGATGTCTTCACCCTTGATTCGGACTTGATGGTATCCCGAGATCAAGTCAATCTTTGAGAAAATATATGCACCCCCCAATTGATCGAATAGATCATCGATCCTAGGCAAGGGGTACTTGTTCTTTATGGTTACTTTATTGAGTTGTCTATAATCTATACACAGTCTGAGGGTGCCATCCTTCTTTTTCACAAACATGATTGGTGCTCCCCATGGGGAAACGCTGGGTTGAATATAACCCTTATCCATCATTTCTTTCAATTGCAATTTGAGTTTCACTAACTCAGGTGTGCTCATTCGATAGGGTGTCCTAGACATCGGCACCGCTCCTAGTGCGAGCTCTATCGAGAAGTCAATGTCTCTTCTCGGAGGTAGACCCGATACCTCTTCCGGAAACACATCTCTATATTCTCTCAGGATAGGGTGATCCTCAGGGCTTGGTTTATCACCTTTGATTGTTTTTAACACCTGTATTGCATACAAGGGACATCCTTTTCGACAATACTTTCTCATTTGCAGGGTTGATATTTGTCTCACCGAGATTGGTTTTCGGATTCCTTGAAGGGTTATCCTTTTTCCTTCTTTGCTCACACATTCTAAGGTTTTATGGTAATAGTCCAATTTGGCTTTATGGGTGGCCAACCACTCCATACCAATCAACAGATCGTATGATCCCAGGGGTAATACATTAAGGGTTGCTTGGGTGGGGAATTCACCCAACATTAATTGGCAGGCTTGTATGACCTGTACTACCTTTCTTTTGGTGCCAGTGGCTAACTGTACCAACCATGGCTTGGTTTGTTTTTGTGGATGTAGCTTACACTTATCCATAGTCTTAGGGCCTATATAACTCAAATTTGAACCAGGGTCAATTAAAACAGACACTAGATGGTTGAAAATCATACCTTCTATTTCTACCACTGAAGCTTGGTGGTCATCTTGGTTATTATCCAAGGCTACATAAATTTGCGGCACACTCCTTGCCACATCATTAATTGTGGTAGCTTCTTGCATGTTATAAAATTTTCAACTGTTCTGTTATCGGTGTGGACAGTCTCTCAGGAGATGCTCTTCTCCGCAACCCCAACATTTCAGAGGTTCTTTCTTTGGGTTATTAGTCTTCACTGGTATAGGTCCAGAAGTTTTATTTCCATCCACTGAGGGAAAGTTCTGCTGGAGTACACTCTGGGTTGGAAAGTTCATTCTGGGGTTCTTCTTGTAGTTTTTAAATCCTGAGGATTTAATTCCCTTTTTCTGAAATCTCGAACCACTCTTTTGTTTCCAGTCTCCACGAGACTCTACTCGATGTCCATATTGTTCATGACAATATTTTGCCTTTCGTATAGTGTCTTCTAAGGTCTTTGGCTCATCAAATTCGATTGGATTTTAGTATTCCTTGGGTAAACCACTGATGAAGCGTTGAACCTTTGTCTTCTCTGCTTTTATGTAGGGTACATATCTCAATAAGTTGAGGAATTTGTTGACATATTCCTCTATAGTGAGTTGCCCCAGTTTGAGTTCATAAAATTCTTTATCCTTCTCGTCGAAATATCTTTCTGAAAAATACTTCTTTTAGAAGTAATTCTCAAACCATTTCCAAGATAGGTCCTCCTCATGGACCCCTTTCATGTTCTTAAGATCTTCCCACCAGATGGAAGATTTTCCATTCAGATTGAAAGTGGCCACTCGGGCCTTCAAATTTTCTGAAAAATCATGGACTCTGAAATATTTCTTCAGTCCAAGTAACAAAGCCTCGACTTCCTCTCCCTTATTTATCTCACCATCGAACGAGGGAGGTTTGGCCTTTCTGAATTCCTCAAATTTATGACTCTTGGAAGTCTTTTGATTCTTCTATTTTCTTCGAGAATAGGAACTGGTCCTGCTGCTGGAAGAGCCTTCTGAATCGCTAGCTTCCTTCTCTGTGGAATCATCTGGCACTGGTCCTTTACCTCTGGGGTGGACCTTTCTTGATGTGCTTCTCTCAGTATGGCCACTGGCATGACCATGATTCTACATCTCAGGTTTCTGCTGCATTTGTCGCTGTAGGTTGGATAAGCTCTGTAGTAAAACTACATTAATTTCAGTTTTCTTTTCTTGTTCTTTCATCATCCTTTCATTGTTGGCCTTTCAACTTTGCAATTCAACCATGAGACTCCTCACAGTCTCGGCTAGGTCTGGAGGGGTTCCTATTTCTCTTCTTTCATTAGACTCTTTGTCTCTATTTTGGGAGCCTTCTCCCACCTCTTGGTGAGTCACCATTCTCTGCGTCTGTAAATTCCCACGGCTGATCGTCCGCTTAAGTGAAAAGACAAATGCTGATTGTTAGTCAAGAGTTAGATATATTTTTCTAATCTGTGCATAATTTATAACTCTTTTACCTACATACACAGTCGAGTTCTCATTTCCAAGTTTTAATGCTGGACAAGAGAGTTAAGTTAGGGGGTTACTCCTCATAGGAGTGCTTCGGATGGAGCTTATGCGCAACTCGTGCATGAGCCCAGTCAGGCCGAGTGTTGTAACCATGCTCTGATACCACTTTTTTAGATACCCACTATGCAAATCAAACTTTTTCGTTGATTTCTCAACAATCAGAACCCCCGAAGTCCTACGGGGCTTAGCGAAGGATAGCTCTTTCCTTTTTCCACGTCCATATGATTGTAGTTCACGACTATGGGCTGAATCAACATGGCATATTTTCGCACTTCACGACTCAGTGCTGCCGGAATGTCGAGTCGCTCGACTCTGCAAACCCCGAAGCTTGAAACAACGAATCACCGAACCTCGACAGGGCTAGCGAGGGGAAAGTTTCTCTCTTGGGGTCTTGTCTACATGACCCTATACGGTGTCCATGCGCTTAAGCCAACCAAGAGCTTATCGGATTTTTTCAATTCAGGGAATTGTGACACACGACTTCTACCTCTCTCCATTCAAATCCCCGAAACTTTCGAGGTCTCTAAAGTTTCCCTCCAAAGGGAGATCGACGACCGTAAGCCACCCCTGATCCAACAGTATGGATCCTTTCGGGGTTTCGGTACTCAGGAGTTCGAAGTGCAACGACTCCAAGACTCTTTGTCATTCAAATATCTGAATTCTGATATGGGAAGTGATGCAGTCACGCTCCCAAGCACGTCCGCTCACAGGATCATTCAATTAACTCATGAGCCGAAGCGGCTCATTGGATTCCCTACTAGAATCTTTGTCAAAACCTGATCCACAGGTCCTTCTTTCCCTATCACAGCCTTTGCATATGACCGCTACTCTTTCCACAATGGGAAATGCATATACTTTCGGGTTTCAGGGTTTCATGATCCCCGATGTCAAGAGTTCCCTATTCTCTTGAATCCCCGATCTCCGATGAGCCAATTCACCGATATGGTCCCTTATGTGTTATCCCTCCTGGCTAAACTCTTGACCCATGTGACCACTATCTCACAAGACCACAACCTTATCTCCTGTCGGGTTTTTAGACTTTCCAATGCCGAAATGTACTCATCCTCAGGATTCGCGATCCGCCAAATCCTGATATGACGATATGATGATAGCTGGTCTTACAATGGACGCTTTTCACTTGGTCAGGATTTCAGACTTCACAATTCCAGAGTGTATGGACCTCTTGCTCACGGGATTCCCAATTTCCCGATGGATAACTTTCCTTTCGGGACTTTCCCCGAATGTTTCGATTGCCGCCACGCATCCTCCTAAGATGGACGGTCTTGATCACATCTCATGATTTCAGAGTTTCCGCTATTGAAATACTTCAACATCTTGCCCCTTCGATCTCCGAAATGCTGACGGGCTTCCGATCTTGCCCACGTGTCCTCCTATGATGGACGGCTCATATTGATTCCAAGAATTTCACTATGAAAATTTCTGACCTCATGTCATCGTGACTCTCGATTTCATGAATGATGACATCCCGATGGCCACGCCTCTTGTTGGGACTTTCAACCTCCTGTTCACGAGGGCTTAACCCTCATGCATCTCTTAACAGATCCAATGGTTATCGGTTTGTTCTAGCTAAGATCTAATGTCTTAGATCTGTCCCACGTCACACACTCTCCCACTACTTCGTGGACGTGAAAAATTCAATGGTTCAGATGTTCTCATGGACCTTGGGGGTCTACGATCCTGATTTCCTCGCTATTCACGAAGATAGAGGAAAAAGGGGCAAGGTATGCAATGCCCTTGTTTTCTTTCATCAATCTAACGGTCGTGAATGACCATGGATCTTCTGACGGGATCTCATCCGTCGATCGATACTTATCCCTACGCTGCTACTTCAGGATTTTAAGAGGGTCTTTCCTCCTCGTACAGGGTTGTTAAGACTTGCACATTCAAGTCCTTTTTCTAGGTTCTTGGTAAACCTTTCCAAGGAGGGAATCTCTGTGAAGAGATCTATTCCGGGGCATTCCTGGAGATAGATAAGGGGAAACAAATTCCCGAGAACGGACTGGAAGTCTGACTTGGTTCAACTTATGCATAATTAAATTCATTTATCAACATAAACCATGCGTGGTTTTTCTGTTATAAGCATATATCTACCATTTCTTATCAAAACACTGCACATACATTCTTATACTATAATCGTTCACAATTTCACAGTTTATGAGCATATATGTCAGCATATGAATTTCAAAATGTAATATGTAAAACACTTATCAGAAATAACACCGGAAGTGAGTGCAACTGCTGAGAGGGGTGCTCATTTCCACCCAACCGTAGGCTTAGCGACTCCCAACAGATTTACCACTATCCACCCCCGAGCTGAGACCAGGATGCCGTGAGACTGCGTCTCCATTTTCCAGTGACCAGGAGCGAAGGTTACAATCCTTCCTCTCTGCTATCACTCACTCTGCGTAATGCCAGAGTTCTCTCCTCGTGTTTGCCCCCGCAATCGCTTCTACCCCACGCCTTATCCTCTTGCGAGGTTGCGTGTGGCATGATTACCCTCGCGCTGGTCAGTCATGATGGCTCTACGGATAGGAGGTTCACCTCCCCATCCCTCATTAATCCATCTACCTACCAGCCTGTGAGTCATTTAATTCAGGGCCAGCGAGGCGCTTTTGGTTCTCCGGGCCAGTGGAGTCCAAATACGGTATTAGTTCCCGGTGGAAGTTAACGCCACCTTTCCAGGTGCCTTCCACTGCCATCGTGGTCTCTTTTTCTTCACATCCCCTCTCAACAGTCCTGCAATAAAATTCATAATGTTATTCACATTCATTGACCTTTTCCTCAAGGTCCATTTACATCACATATTCACATTTATGAGTTTGCCATAGTTCTTGGTCAGTCCCATTATTTTTACAAACTAGGGGAAACATGGTGTTACAAGGTTCATACCTCCCGAAGCTACCATAATATCAACACGTATGAGGTTTTCACGCAGTTGGTGAATTGTTTAAAAGAGAAGTGTTAATCTTATGTGCATTATTTTGTTGAGTAATGTAAATAATAGTGTTATTTTTTTATGGACTTTGATGATACAATTGTACTGTAATTCTGTATATTTATGCATGCTTATTACTGTGTGTAACATGTTTACATATGATGTTGTAATTGTATATTTATGTGATGCAGAAGCATCGTTGGCAAGAGCATAGAGGAAGGACCACTCAACATGTGAGAGTTCTTCCAGAAATTCAACATTGACAGTTGCAGCTGATTTTGAAATCCGCCTTAACTCAACGCCATAATTTACCTTTGGAGGCACGCTTAAACTAGTGTCGGATTATACCCTTTGAGGCACATTTTGAAAATTGCAAGAGGAGCAGGTGTTTCCACTATGGATCTGAAGTGCGACTGGACTAAGATAGGATAGGATGAATTTTAGAGTAGGCAAGTTAGCAGAGGCCCCAAGCTTCCAAAGCCACTTTAATCAGAATATGTTCTAGTAGCCATTTCGACACTTGTAATAGAACAGAAGGAAAATTGATCCAAATTCATGTGTGTGAATGTTATTTGCGATTTTCCTGTTATTTATGTTTTCATGAACAAGTGAATGAATCTCCATAGAGGAGAAAAAAACCGTGACTTTTAGTTTTCAGTTTCAATTGTTTCTCTTCATTTGAATCTCTGCAAGGTGTGCATCGAGCCAGAGGGGAACACAAGGAAATCGAGAGGAGTTTCTCTGCGAGAAATACTATGGATTTGAGTTATCGAAATCCCTCAGACGTAAGGAATGCATGGGAAATTGAAGTCTGAACCAGACAAATCTCAGGAGGAACAACACGTTGGAAAGTGTTACCGAGATCCAGGAACACATTCCCTGGAAGAAGCGAAGGCCGAGCCTTCGAATACTTAGAAATTCTTATGAGTCTGAAGTGAGTGAAATCTTAGGAGGAGGAACGTGAGACCCTGCAAGTCGTTGGATCAAGTGGAGTTGTGAGGAGGTTAGTGACGGGGGAGAGATTTGACCATAGATCTAGAGGGCATTATGAGCCGTTGATCAAGTGCCTCAAGATTTCGGTAATCGAGAGTACAAGGGTCAATAGTGTGGGACTCTTAATTGGTTGAACCCCAAAAATATCGAAGCCGTCATATCTTTGAGGGCCTAGAGTCGTTGATCTGTAGTGAGGGGAGATTTCGTGGTTTTGGCGATTAAGAAGAGGAGTGGAAAGATCCGTAAGATGCAAAGTCATGAAACGTGAAATACCGAAATAAGCATAGCTGTAGATCCAAGAGAGATCTGAGCCGTAGATATTGCATCATTGGGATTTCGACATTCATGACTTGGAGGGGTCAGGCGCCTTGTATCACAGGTTCCGATACTACAAATCGCAACACTCTTTCGTGGTAAATCTTGTGGTCACGGGTGTGTGGTCACATGAGTTGGGAAAGGGGAGGAGCTAACCTCCATTATCCCTCATCAGAGTTTCGAGACTTGGAGGAGACAAGGACTTGTCATGTCGGAAATCCTAGGGTTGTAAAACATGGCATGCCTTTTGGGCCAAGTCTGTGGTTGTGCCCATGGTTACAATGAGTGGAGAGCGTGAGCCTAGCGCTTGGTCGTGCAGGCAAACACAGAGAAGGACCTATGGATTTGAAGAGGGAGGTTCCAGCTCGGAACCAGAAGAGCCATTTCAGTCCCAAACTAGAATATCCTGACCAGGAGGTCACCCAACCCTCAAGAGGGATAGGGGGTCTACATCAGGTGGTATCATAGCATAAGTTCTTTGTCTATAGACTTCAGGCGAAAGAAAGAGGAAGAGACAGAGAACTCAGAGTTGTACTCTGTGTGTGACAAGTAGTCAACACAATGCCGCAAAGGATACGAGAGGCACCTTTATCCAACCATGCTGTAGAGAGGGAGATGTGAGAACTTCGTGCTATATTGGAAACAATGGAAGAAGTGCAGAAAGAGCACCTGATGCTGGAGATGTCAGTGAAGCAAAAAGTGAATAGGTTTAATTTGAAGAAGCTACAGGAGAAGACACTGTAGAGGAACATTTGTTGAAAGAAGTTTCCATAATGGGATGCATATCTAAGATAGAGGTTCTCATGTATGAGGGAAACCTAGATGCTAAAGAACTGTTGGATTGGATAAGATCCATGGACAGACACTTCGATTATGAAGACATTGATTAGGAGAAGAAGGTGAAGCAGGCAGTCACCAGGTTAAAAGGACATGCAGAGCTATGCTGGGATGAACTATAGGCTGAGAGAAGAAGAAAAGGAAAATAGAGGATAAGAGTTGGGACATAATGGTAGCCACGCTGAAGGCTAAGTTCATACCCAAATATTATCATATAAATCTGTTCAGGAAAGTGCAGAACCTGAGATAGAAAGGGATGAAAATTAAGGAGTACATTGAAGATTTCTACCGGCTGAACATTAGAACTGGACAATGGGAGAGAGACGAAGATAAAGTTGCTAGATATATAAATGGCTTGAGATATGAGATCCAGGATGATCTCAGCATGATGTCAGTCAGAACCGTGGAGGATGCTTATCAGTTTGCACTAAAGGCGGAGGAGAATATAGCCAGAAAACAGAACTAGCGAGGAAGAGGTAAAGGCTCAGTCCCAAGAAAAAGCAATGGATTTAACCGTGACAGAGCACATCAGTCTAAGGACAAGGCTGAGAAACCACACAATCACTCAGAACGAGGAGGAAGTTCTCGATAAAGACAGGGTGGTGGAAGAAACTCTTTTAGAGGAAGAGGCAGAGGAGGAGTAATATGTTATGACTGTGGAAAGACAGGACACATGTCTTGGGAATGCCCCAAGAAGAAGAAGGAAGGAGGAGAATCTCACATTTCATAAGCCCAACGAAGAAATGTTGAAGTAGTGGGAGAAGAGGATGGAGCATCCCTAATGTTGATAAAAGTTCTCTTGAAATCAGAGGCAGAAATTGAAAATCCTGTGTAGAGAAACAGTGTCTTCAAGACAACTTGCAAGACAAAGGATAAAGTATGCAAGTCGATCATTGACAGTGGGAGTACTAACAACCTAGTATCCACAAAGATGGTGGAGAAATTGGAGTTGAAGAGGACTGGACATCCAAAACCATACAAAGTCTCATGGCTGCAAAAAGGACACCAGGTAATGATCAATAAACAATGCTTGGTTGAAATTAAAGTAGGAGGATATAAAGATGAAATCCTATGTGATGTAATTCCCATGTATGTATGCCATATTCTATTGGGAATACCATGGAAGTTTGACAGAAATGTCATTCATGATGGGAGGAAAAACACATATACATTAGAAAAGAATGGTAGGATGCATATGTTACTGCCAATAGGGGAGAAGAGAGTAAAGGAGGAAGCCAACACAAGCATACTTCTCATGAGTGGGAAGGAACTCTTGAAAGAAGTCAAGGAAGAACAGGAGATGCAGTTTGTTGTGGTGAGGAAGCCCAGAGTCATCCTTACGATTACATCAATGGATTATTTGCCTGAAGAAGTTCAGGAGCTATTGGATAATTTTGTTGATATAGTGGTGGATGAGATGCCAAACTCATTGCCGCCCATCAGGAGTATCAATCATCATATCGACTTGATACCAGGAGCAAGTCTACCAAACAAAGAAGCGTACAGATTAACACCTCGAGAGAATGAAGAAGTGAAGGAACAAGTCCAAGAGTTTCTAGACAAAATTTTGGTCAGAGAGAGCTTGAGTCCATGCGCAGTACCAACTATGTTGAGGCCAAAGAAATATGGAGGATGGAGAATGTGCACAGAATTGAGAGCCATCAACAAGATCACCATTAGGTACATATTTCCTTTACCAAGAATGGATGATTTAATGGATTTCTTAAGTGGAGCAAATTTCTTTTCTAAGATAGATTTGAAAAGTGGATATCACTAGATTAGAATGAGAGAAGGTGATGAATGGAAAACAACCTTTAAGACAAACGAAGGTCTATACGAGTGGTTGGTTATGCCATTTGGCTTAACAAATTCCCCAAGTACTTTTATGAGGTTGATGAATGAAATTCTGAAATATTTCATTGGCAAGTTTGTGGTTGTATATCTAGATGATATACTGATCTTTAGCAGGACTAAAGAGGAGCATTTGAAGCACCTAACACTAGTAATGAGGAGGCTACAACAAGAGAAGTTGTTGATGAATTTGAAGAAGTCCTCTTTTATGAAGACATAAATCATTTATTTGGGTTTCATGATCTCTTCGAATGAATTGAAGATGGATCCAGAGAAGGTGAAAGTGATCAAAGAATGGCCGTCACCAAGAAGCATGTTCGAGGTAAGGAGCTTCCATGGATTCGTGAGATTCTATAGGAAGTTCATTAGAGACTTCAGTGGCATTTGTGCACCCATGATGGATATAGTAAAGAAGTGGCATAAGTATTTTAAATGGACAGAGGAGGCCAAAAGGAGCTTCAATATGCTAAAGGAGAAGATAACAGAATGACCAATTCTGGTCTTGCCGAATTTTGAAAAGACATTTCAGGTGAGATGTGATGCGAGCGGAATTGCAATAGGAGCAATTTTGAGTCAGGATAATAGACTTGTTGCCTATTTCAGTGATAAGCTGAATGAGACTAAGAAGAAATACTCCACATATGACAAGGTGTTTTATGATATAATTCAAGATTTGAAGAAATGGAGGCATTATCTTGTCCCACAAGAGTTTGTCTTGTATAGCGATAACTAAGCTTTACAATTCATAACTAGACAGGAAAAAATGAATCAGAGGCATGCAAAATGGGTTGATTTTATGCAAAATTGTAATTTTGTCATAAAACATATTGCTGGGAATGCTAACAAGGTTGCTGATGCGTTAAGCAGGAGATGTTTGATCATGCAGGTATTCCAGGTGAATACCTTGGGGTTTGAAAAATTTAAGGACATGTATCATGATGATGTAGATTTCAAGGAGGCATATGAGGCATGTGCTAATCCTGTGTTGAGAGATATAAGTCAATGGACATAATACATGATTTAGGAAGGACTATTTTTTAGAGGACATCAATTGTGCATACCAAAATGCTCAATAAGGGATAATCTTCTAAAGGAAAAAGAACAGTGGAGGATTGGATAGACATTTTAGCCATGATAAAATGTTTGCACAGTTGAGAAACTCATACTATTGGCTAGATATGAGAACAAAAGTGATAAAGTTTGTGAACAAATGTATAATCTACCAACATGCTAAGGGGAAAAGACAGAACACTGGGTTGTATCAACCATTGCCAATACCAGAGAGGCCTTGGGATGCAATAAGCATGGATTTTGTGTTGGGATTTCCAAGAACACAAAGAGGATTCGATTCCATATTTGTGGTGGTGGATAGATTTTCAAAGACGACACATTTCATCCCATGCTAGAAGATGAGTGACGCAACACATGTTGCAAATATGTTTTTCAAAGAAGTTGTGAGACTTCACGGCCTACCCAGGAGCATTCTCTCAGATAGAGACACAAAATTTGTTGGTCACTTTTGGAGGACGCTGTGGAAGAAGATGGGGATGAATTTGTCCTTTATCTCAGCTTATCACCCTTAGATAGATGGGCAGACTGAAGTGGTAAATAGAATTTTGGGGAATTTATTAAGGAGTCTAGTTACTAAACATCATAACCAATGGAATCAGATTCTTCCACAAGAAGAATTTTCATACAACGACTCACCAAACAGGAGCAATGGAAGGAGTCCATTCCAAATGCTCTATGGAATGCAACCTGACACAGTAAAGCACATGACCTCCACCTCATCATGCTCTCCTGCTCACAGGATCGATCAATTATTTCATTCATGAACCGGATTAGCTCTTTCGACTCCCTGCTGGAATCCCTTCTGAAACCCGATCCACAGGTCCTTCTATCTTCCTGTCACGGCCTCTGCACGCTCCTGTGACTTTTGTCGATCTTACTTTCGGGGTTTTCGGGGTTTCTTCCTTTTCGTTGTCAAGAGTTCTTGTACTCTCGATTCCCCGATCACCGATGAGAAATTTTACCGATGGCGCCCTTCATGCGTTAGCCCTCCTGGCTATTCCCTCTGGTCCATGTGACCACTCTCATAAGACCACAGCCTTATATCCTTCTGTCAGGGTTTTTGGGTTCTAATTTCCCAATGCTCTCCAATCCCCATTATCCCTCTAGGCTAAGCTCTTGGTCCACGTGACCTTTATCTCACAAGACCCCCATCGGGGTTTTGGACTTTCCAATGCCAAAATGCAATCATCCTCAGGATTCACAATCCCTCGAATCCTGACGTGCCCTTTATGCATTAGCCCTCCTGGCTAGCTCCTGGCCCATATGACCATTATCCCCGTGACCTCAGTCTTATCCCTCATCGGGGTTAGGGGGTTTCAAATTCTAAAATGCATATGCCCACGGGATTCCCGATTCATCGAATCCCGACTCTCCGCTACGCTGACAGCTGGCCCTTTAACCGACACTTCCCACTCTCTGATATGTTGACAGCTGGCTCCCACAATAGAGCTGTTCCCTTTGTCGGGGTTTCCGACTTCGCAATTTCGAAATGCCCAAACACCTTGTCACCAGGATCCCCGATATCCCAATGACCAAAACGTCGATCAATGACTTCCTGTCAGGACTTTCCCTGATGGCTCCAATTGTTGCCACACATCCTCCTCTGATGGATGGTCCTGATTTCTCCAGGATTTCGAGACTTGTGATGTCCCGATTCCTTTGACCTTAGGAACTCCGATTTCCCGATAGCCAATGTCCCGATGTCTGGTGCATGGATCTCTGGAATGGATGTCTAGTGCTTCTGTTTATATTAAAAATGGCAAATGCCTGTAATTACAAGGTGTTCTCAATCTCTCTCTCTGGCTCTCCTCAACTCAACTTCACTTCCCTAACTCAAAATGAGATACAAAATCTCTTTTACCTGAGGGGGCTCTTCGATCTCTTCCCTCCAACCTACATACCCTATTCAATTACATTGAATGGGCTATCTAGTCCAGCATCTAGATCTAGATATCAGCCATACACACATTAATGGCTAATCTTATCTACATCCTGCACAAAGGCATGGCTTCCCAGCTCAACAACTTACAACATTAAATTACATTCAATTCATGTTTAAATGAGGCTGCACATACCTCTTATCTTTGAATGTGTGCACGCTAACGTGGCTAGCTGGCGTGGAGTGATGCTCCTGCATCATACTCCTCAGCTGCAAAATCATGAGCTCTTGCTCATGATATTCCCCTCTCAGCTATTGGAAATCCTCCTGGATCCCAAACAAATATCTGGAGCTTCCCATCTGCTCCATTCTACTGCTGCTACTTCTGCTTCTGCACTGTTGTTGCTTCCTTCCTTCTGCTTAGCCTCTCCTCACTGGAAGTCTCTGTTGACCCCAACATCAGCCTTCTGATCTCTTCTATTAGTTCGTCCAGCTGCTCCAGTGGCTGGCTTTGTTCATGCAGTCTCCTCAGCTTAATTGTTTTTTGGCATATGAGCAGATCACCATGATCTCCCATGCCATCCTCTTCATCTTCATCTGTGGCCTCATGTTGCCACTCTGCTGCAGACTTCATCTCTATAGTCTCCCTTTGACTGACTGACTTTTCAGTCACCTTCTCTAACAGCTCAACTTCTGTCAGTTCTCTTGCTGGCTCTGGATTATTCAGCCAATCCTCCAACATCTCTAGCTCCATCTCCCATGGAGTGATAAATTTGCCTACTCGCTCTTCAACTTCCTTTTCTACTAGCTTCCATGCTGCAGTTGTTTTCTTTTCAGCTCCCTGGCCGAAATCATTGAGCCATTCCTTAGAACGCTCATTCTCCTCTTCGTTTGCTTATGCTTGGGCAACTTCCAAAGTCTGCTCCAGTCCCTCTTCTTTCCTAACAGTCACAACTGACTGTTCTGCTGCTGTTGCTGCACCTGCAACACAGACTTCTACCTCCTCCTGGGAAAATGGTAGGAATACTCCAATTCCTCCAATCATCAGAATATCATCCTGGTCTTCCTCCTTGGTCAGCTGCACATGCTGATCTAAACCCATCTCTGAATTCATGAGACCCTTAGACAGTCTCATCTGCTCTGTCAGCTCCTTGGGCTGATCCAAATTCACATGCTCATCCATGCCCACCTGGAAATATGGGATGCCTCTACTTCCCTCCTGGTAGTCCATGGAATCAACTAATTCCATCTTTGTTTCCTTGCCCACCTGGAAAACTTGAAACCTTCCACTGCCCTCCTGGCATTCTTCGAGATCCCGCAACGATCTCATTTCGTTTCCCATCTGGCAATGTGAAATTCCTCGTCTATCCTCCTGACAGTCTCTGAGATCCTACAGTGATCTCATTTCTTTGCCCACATGGAAAAATGGAATTTCATTTCTGCGCTCATGGCAGTTCTTGAGATCCTCAGCTGATCCCAATTCATTTTCAAAATCATCGAGACCTCTCCCAGTCTCTGGTTCACATACCTCAACCGTCCTGTTAACAACCTCCGCTGTCTTCTGACCATCAAATCCTTGACTGGCCATTTTTCTTTTGGATTCCTTCATGGGCCATTCATACACCCATATCGGCTTGGCTTTCTGCTGCATCTTCAATGCAAGCTTTTCTATATCTGCCCTTAATTCAACAAGATTCTCTGCTTGGATCTTCCTCCTAGCATGCCTATGGCCTTCAGTAACCATGGTGCTGTCTCTGTCTACTCTCCTAGCAAACTTGTTGCCATCACTCCGCACTAAGAGTTCTACCAGCCTCATCCTGCAGTCCTGCCAAATGTCTACTTGATTGCTGCCTACCTGCAAACAATCACCACAGAGTCCTCAGCACTCTGTTTTCTTTCACCTGAAATATACAGATGAAATCCCACTCTGATACCACTTGATGTAGTAAAGCACATGACCTCCACCTCATCGCGCTCTCTTGCTCACGTGATCGATCAATTATTTCATTCATGAGCTGAATTAGCTCTTTCGACTCCCTGCTGGAATCCCTTCTGAAACCCGATCCATAGGTCCTTCTATCTTCCTGTCAAAACCTTTGCACACACCTGTGACTTTTCCCGATCTTACTTTCAGGGTTTTCATGGTTTTATCCTTTCCACTGTCAAGAGTTCCTGTACTCTCGATTCCCCGATCACCGATGAGCAATTTCACCGATGGCACCCTTCACGCGTTAGCCCTCTTGGCTATGCCCTCTGGTCCATGTGACCACTCTCATAAGACCACAGCCTTATATCCTTCTGTCGGGGTTTTTGGGTTCTAATTTCTCGATGCTCTCCAATCCTCGTTAGCTCTCCAGGCTAAGCTCTTGGTCCACGTGACCTTTATCTCACAAGACCGCAACCTTGTTCCCCATCAGGGTTTTAGACTTTCCAATGCCAAAATGCAATCATCCTCAGGATTCACGATCCCTCGAATCCAAACGTGCCCTTTATGCGTTAGCCCTCTTGGATAGCTCCTGGCCCATATGACCGTTATCCCCGTGACCTCAGTCTTATCCCTCATCGAGGTTACGGGGTTTCAAATGCTAAAATTCATATGCCCACGGGATTCCCGATTCCTTGAATCCCGATTCTCCACTATGCTGACAGCTGGCCCTTTAACTGACACTTCCCACTCTCCGATATGCTGACAGCTGGCTCCCACAATAGAGCTGTTCCCTTTGTCAGGGTTTCAGACTTCATGATTTCGAAATGCCCAAACACATTGTCACCAGGATCCTCGATA
Organism: Picea engelmannii; assembly: GCA_009831015.1. NCBI lineage: Eukaryota > Viridiplantae > Streptophyta > Pinopsida > Pinales > Pinaceae > Picea > Picea engelmannii. The sequence continues at coordinate 201,971 of ML797168.1, read as the reverse complement.
TCCCGATGACCAAAATGCCAATCAATGACTTCCTGTCGGGACTTTCCCCGATGGCTCCGATTGTTTCCACGCGTCCTCCTCTGATGGATGGTCCCGATTTCTCTAGGATTTTGAGACTTGTGATGTCCCGATTCCTTCAACCTCAGGAATTCTGATTTCTCGATAGCCAATGTCCCGATGTCTAGTGCACAGATCTCCAGAATGGATGATCGCGTGACACGCGTCCTCTCCCAATTGGACGACCCAGATTATAATGGGGTTTTCAAAGTGGACTTACCCAATATCCTGTCCATGGGAATGCCGATATCCTAACTTCTGATGCCTCAATCTCTGCCATGTGTCTCCGCTAACGGATGGTCCATATCTTCCCAGTGTTTCGAGACTTGAAGTGTCTCAAATTTCTTGTCCTCGTGACTCCCGATATGCCAATGGCTGAAGTCCCGATGGTAAACCTCGTGCAACTCCTATCCGATCCGACGGCTGATGGGTAACTTGCTCAAGATCTGACGACCCAGATCTGATCTTCTACGCACTCATTCCAGAGGCTAAACTCTGTGTGCCTTCACCCGATCCAACGATTGATGGGTATCTGAGTGAGATCTGACGGCTCACGATCTCCTCCTCTGTGCGCTCCTCCTGAGCTTCTCCTGGATGTAGAAACCAACGGTCCAGATCTTCTTCTCTAGCCGATCTGATGGCTACTGTGCTCCCTACTGATCTCGCACACTTTATTCCTGCACTTGGAAGAATTCCACATTATCAAAGGCCTCAACCTTTTCTTTGTCTCCACGAACTCCACGACTCTGAGCTTTACTGCACGTATAAAAATGTTGTTCCTCCTGAGATTTTACTCCTGAATCCTCAAAGGATTATTTGACTTCTTCCCTCTGCAGAATCTTCACGCACCCACAGTGCTGTCTCTCCTAAGATTCTCACACGCTCAGACCCCTAAGAGGTTTTTTCTTTCTTCCCTTCTCCCTCAGATGGAGAAATACGAATGCCCTCCTAGCTATCCTTCTGCTCAAGCAACTTCTTGCTAAGCCTTTCAGGGTGTCCAACAACCCTATGAAGATCCTTTGTGGATCCTTCCTTCAGAATATAGAACTCAAAGAGTTCTCTTCTCTTCTCTGTGCCTGTCTGCACACTGAATCAAATGCCCACCTGGCAGAGTGTATTCCATAGAATGTTCAAAAGTTCTGTCTTCCTCTTCTGTGCACCTATGCACCCGCTCGAATTTCCACCTGACAGAGCTCTCAGAATCCTCAGTGATTCTGGTCCTCTTCTCCAAACTCACAGCAGATTTCTTCCTCTGTGCACTCCTTGCACTGTCTCAATGCCCACCTGGTAGAGCTTCATAGAATCCTTAGTGATTCTGGATTTCTTTGAACTCACAACAGAGTTCCTTCCTCAATGCACCACTATGCACACGCTCAATGCCCACTTGGCAGAGCTCTACATAATTCACAGCAGAATTCTATTTGCAACTGTGTCTCTCATACATAGCCTTGCCTCCAAGGTGTTCAACAACCTTTAGGTCTTCACCGAGTTGTGGATTCCAGTTCCTGTGCTGCAACATGTCTCTGTCTAACTCCGCAGAGTTCAGAAATGCATCCTTTGTGCACGGCTATCAGAACCCTCAACATTCTGTCACACCCTCTTGGTGTGAAGCCTCAAAGACCTTCACCTAAAATCAAACACACTCCTGCAAATTCAAATCTAACATACATATACAACATACAATGGAACACACACAGACATTCACATAACACAGAATTCATGCAGGAAAAACTGCTTCTGTTTATATTAAAAATGGTAAATGCCTGTAATTACAAGGTGTTCTTGAGCTCTCTATCTGGCTCTCCTCAACTCAAATTCACTTCCCTAACTCAAAATGAGATACAAAATCTCTTTTACTTGAGGGGGCTCTTTGATCTCTTCCCTCCAACCTACCTACCCTATTCAATTACATTGAATGAGCTATCTAGTCCAACATCTAGATCTAGATATCAGCCATACACACATTAATGGCCGATCTTATCTACAGCCTGCACAAAGGCACGACTTCCCAGCTCAATAGCTTACAACATTAAATTACATTCAATTCAGATTTAAATGAGGCTGCACCTCCCTCTTAGCTTTGAATGCATGTGCGCTAATGTGGCTAGCGAGCTGGCTGGATGGCGTGGAGTGATGCTCCTGCATCACAACCCAGGGGAGTGTATGAATTGAAAGACTTGGAATAGGGTGAGATCAGGAGTGCTGAAGCAGAGGATTTTGCTGTGGAGATGGAGCGACTCCATAGCTAGATCAAAGGACAATTGGAGAGTTCTAATCAGAAATACAAGCACATAGCTGATCAACATTGCAGGGAACTTCAATTTGAAGTAGGATATCAGGTTTTAACACATTTCAGGAAGGAAAGGTTCCCTAGGGGAACATACAACAAGTTTAAGATGAAAAAGATAAAACCCTGTACGATCTTGAGGAAGTTTGATGCAAATTCGTATGAGATCGAGCTACCAGATCGTGTGGGAATTTCACCCATATTCAATGTTTTAGGCCTGTATCTATATAGGAAGGGTGACACAAAAGGGTTAGAAGCTCAAGGAAAGATTCAATGGGAGAAACAGATGCATGTGGCAGAAAATCCACAGATGGAGAAAATTGTCGATCAGAGGCTTGGTAAGAATACCAGGAGGAAAGCTTATTTTGAGTATCTATTCAAATGGAAGGGACACCCAATCGAAGGTGCCATTTGGGAAAATGAAGCTGCTATCCAAAAGTAGGGAAAATCAATAGAGGAGCTCATGGACAGTAGCCCATGAATTTTTGTCAAGGGGAGTATGATGCAGGAGCATCGTTGGTAAGCACACAGAGGCAGGACCACTCAATATTAGAGATTTCTTCTAGAAAATCAACGTTGACAGTTGCAACCAATTTTGAAATCCACCTTAACTCAGTGCCATAATTTACCTTTGGAGGCACGCTTAAACTAGTGCCTAATTTTAACCTTTGAGGCACGTTTTGAAAATCACAAGCGAAGCAGGAGTTTCCACTACGGCTCTAAAGTGCAACTGGACTAAGATAGGATAGGATGAATTTTAGAGTAGGCAAGTTAGTAGAGGCCCCAAGCTTCCAAATCCATTGTAATCATAATATGTTCTGGTAGCCGTTTCAACACTTGTAATAGAACAAAAGGAAAATTGATCCAAATGCATGTGTGTGAATGTTATTTGCAATTTTCCTGCTATTTCTGTTTTCATGAACAAGTGAATGAATCTCCACAGAGGAGAACAAAACTGCGAGTGTTAGTTTTTAGTTTCAATTGTTTCTCTTCATTTGAAGCTCAGGTGTGCATCGAGATAGAGAGGAATGTAAGGAAATAAGGAGAAATTTCTCTACGATAAATACCGTGGATCTGAGTTATCAAAATCCATCAGACACAAGGAGTGTTGTAGGAAAATATCCCTGCGGACAGGTAGATTTCCTCAAAGAGCTTGACCCTAACTCTAAGACAGAAAATGCTTAACATGGACACTGACTTCCTTTCAAATCTATACAAACTAACACGTGAGAAGGAAGGAGAACATAAGTACATCTTTATCGAAGTTTGTCCCTCCACGCTCCGAGTTGAGCTCTGATCCTTTGCTCCTCGCTGAGTCCTGTAGACAAACAAGATATGACCACTTCCTACTCTATTGATGTTAGCTTGAAAATAGATCTATCTATCAACGATAAGTTCATGTAAAATCATACACAAACTAGAAAGAAACAGGCCAAGCGTGTCATATTAATGAGAATAACGAAAGAAGTACTTACAATCGTAGATGCGAATGCGACAGCTTCGTCAAGTCCCCTTCGTCTAACCCTTGCTCGAAATATCCACAACCTGGATAACAACAACTTCACTGATCACTCTCCTTTGGCTGACTATGTGTTTCCTATGAGATCATAGGTTTCATGCTAGCAATTCTTCTTTTTTCACCACCATAGAGCTTGCTTATATAGGTTAAGAGGATCTTAACCTCTTGAGTTATCTTTAGAACAGGATGAGGAACCTCCTCCGTAGATCAGGGATCTCCTGATGGAACCAAGAATTCGAGTGCAACTACCTTCTAAACTTGAAATATCCTCCCCTTATTCTCCTCAACGGGTCAACTGCTACCTCAGATTAGGCAGCGCTCCCTCAAAAGGGGCATCAGAGCACTGTAGCGCTCCCTAGGAAGCTTGAGGGAAGCGCTAATGCTCCAAGGTGGATAACGCTCCTTCAAAAGGGCAGGAGAGCGGTATAACGCTCCCTGAAGCCTTATAGGGGGGCACCAACGCTCCCTAGACTGATATAGGGGAGCGCTCACCCTCATAACCTTTGATTAAGAGCTCTTCTCTGGTGTCAAGAGTTCCTTCACTTCAGTTAACCAGTTCTCCTTCTCCAAACCAAGTGTATGAGATGTTTTAAGTGCCTCCTTAGTGTCTTCGTTAAGGCAGTATGCTTGAACAACGTTTGCGACACTTATGAACAACTTGCGACACTTGCAAAATTTGTAAGGAAGATGCGACACTTACGACAATTGAGAGGAACATGCGACACTTATCCAGTTGAGTAATTTTGACATGTAACAATGAGTGCATAGGAAATTGAATTCTGAACCAGAAAAATCTCAGGAGGAACAACACGTCGGAAAGTGTTATCGAGATCCAGGAACCCATTCCCTGGAAGAAGCAAAGGCTGAGCCTTCAAAGACTTAGAAAGTATTTTGAGTCTAAAGCGAGTGAAAGCTCAGGAGGAGGAATGTGAGATCCTGCAATCCATTGCATCAAGTGGAGTTGCGAGGATGTTAGTGATGGGGAAGAGATATGACTGTAGATCTGGAGGGTGTTGTGAGTCGTTGATCAAGTGCCTCAAGCTTTCAGCATTTTGGCAACTGGGAGTACAAGGTTCAACAGTGTGGGACTCTTGACTAGTGGAACCTCGAAAAGATCAGAGCCATCAGATCTTTGAGGGCTTACATCCGTTGATCTGTAGTGAGGGGAGATTTCATGGTTTTCGCGACCGGGAAGAGGAGTGGTAAACTCTTTAAGACGTGAAGTCGCGAAACGGGAAATGCCGAAATAAGCGTAGCTGTCGATCTAAGAGAGATCTGAGCCGTAGACCTCGTGTCATCAAGATTTCGGTATTTGTGACTTGGAGGGGTCAGGCGCCTTGTATCACAGGTTTTGATACTGTGAATCGAGATGCGATTTCATGGTAAATCTTGTGGTCATAGGTGTGTGGTCACGTGAGTTGGGAAAGGGGAGGAGCTAACCTCCGTTAGCCCTCATCGGAGTTTCAAGACTTGGAGGAGCCAAGGACTCATCGTATCGGAAAGCCCAAGGTCATGAAACACAACATGCCTTTTGGGCCAAGTCCGTGGTCATGCCCACAGTCACAAGGAGTGGAGAGCATGAGCCTAGCGCTTGGTCACGTAGGCGAACATAGAGAAGTACGTGTGGATTTGAAGAGGGAGGTTCCAGCTCAGAACCCGAAGAGCCATTTCGGCCTCGAACCAGAAGATCCTGACTGGGAGGTCGTGCAACCCTCAGGAGGGATAGGGGGTCTGCATCTTTATGCATGGATCATCGTATGTGTTAAACCTACATATTGGCGCATATGAATGGAATAATTATTAATCATATGATGTTATAGAACATTGTAGATGTCTACTGGTAATGAGAAACATTACATTGTAGTATCATATGTAATACCCTTGTCTCCCCCAACTTGTAAATATAATTATATTATTGCTAAAAGACTATGGATAGATCTGTTATGTGTGGATTTTTGAGAAATGATGAACCTTTGCTAAAGAAGGTAAGATGAATATTTATGTTAGTAAATAAAATGAAAATTGTTTAATAACTGTTGAAGGTGTTTCCTATACAGATTATGATGTCATGAAAGGGAATGGTGAGGTGAACCATGATTGGTTGAGATGACCCCTGCTAAGAAATACTCTATTGAATTAAAAATGTTCAAAACCAAAATTTGTCCTCTTCCCTAGAAAAGAATTACCAGTCAAGCTGGCAGTTGGTTGGTCCTCCTTAAAAATCAATGAGATATTGGGAATAATAGCCATATGGAAGTTTCTTATATGACACACAAATTGGGGAATTTGACCCACAAAATCTTGCTGTAGAAGGAAAGAAAAAGAGGAAAATCGTGGGAAGAGAGGAGAGGATGCACATGGTTGGATATGGGGACCAAAATCTGAGTGGAGAGGAGTGTGAGAATTGTTTTGGTTCTTATCATAGCAGAGAGAAGTAAATAAATGCATTTTCTAGGTGTAGGAATCATTGGTAACTGTCTTCAAATCAAGATGATAAATGGGGCCACAAAATTTTAGTGATTGGCTGGACAATCACGAAGTAAATAAGAGAGGATGGAATTGAGGGACTACTGGGTAGTGAAAGGCATCCCTTCTCCTATGTATGACAACTACTGAGGCTCTTTATGGAAAGAGATGTTAGAAAAACAGGACCACAGAGCAATAAAATAAAACAAATGCGGAAACAAAACATAGAAGGTACACAATACAAGAGAGACACAGATTTACGTGGTTCACCCTGTGTGGGCTACATCCACCAGAGAAATTGCCAGGTCCTTCCTTTATTATTATCCAACAAATGAAGGGATAAAACCTACAACAAAACCCGATGTAACTTCCTCTTCTTTCTCTCACAGTCTCCTCTCTCAGAATACAATACTCGCCATAATGCATAGCCACAATACATTTCCCTCATAAAAGAGGGTTGCCCTCTAGGGAAAAAATCCCTAACATAATTTCTACCATTAGATCTGTGACCTTATAATGAACGGTCCAGATTTACAATGAAATTACAATATACATTTACAAGGAAATTTTTCCTTCGGGGGACACTGCCCCTGAACCCCCCAACCAGGGGGATAGGCCCCTTGGACCCTGCAGAGGGGGTACCCCCCTCTGCACTCCCCCATGTGGAAGAGTGTACGTACTTCTGGGGTGTAAAGTCTTCATGGGGTATAAACACGACTGAAATCAAGGACCTCTGAATCAAGAACATAAACAGGCTCCACAACCAACAAGAGAAACCCACTTGCTTGGAGGATTGAATACTTGGCTTGCTAAGTTCCTATAGATGAAGGAGAGTGGCCTTCATTGTTTCTCTTTTGCTGAGTAGAAAGAATTTTCTCTTATGGAATCATACTTTTTCTATGGGGTGGGAAGATGTGAAAATACCAAGAGAAGTTATGCCTATGGTTGGGTGGAAAGTGGCACAGCCTTAAGTAGTCTCCAACAATTTCTAAATTTAAGATAAGTGTTTTTTGTGCCTTGTAATACCATGAAAAGTTTATTAACTATTATAAAATTTATGTACTATTTATTTGAAGAGTTTGTCATCTTATTCAAATAGTGGAAATGCCACTCTAATTATTTGGATGACTGCGAATTTGAAATACGATTTGGGTAAACACATTCTGTTGTTGTTTTTCTATTTGTCTTTGTTTGTAAAAGGAGGTTGTTAGTAAATGTTTGTCACTCAAAGTATGAGCAGAGTGTTGTTTGGCCATTGATAGTAATTTATGTGGACAAATCCCTAAGTTTTTAGTAAAAGACTGAGCCATTAAATAACTCACAGAATAGTTGGATAATAGGAAATACAATTACTGATATAAACTTGAATATTTCTCAGTTGGCCTTGGCCACTCCATTGGCTTGGAAAATATGCCAGGTTTCACAATTTTAGAGAGGTTCAGATCTCTGTTTGACCCGAGGAAAATAACTCAAATATTGAAGAGAGATAAAGTATTTAAAATAAATGATAATGAAAGAAGGAGAAATAAAATTCAAGTTCCTAATTGGAAATAAAAAGAAATTGGGAATTGAATGCATTGTGATTAATTAAGTTTCATGAATATATGGTAAAAAAATAATTTCTACCAGGAATTACGTAATAAATTAATGTCTGTTGGAGCATGCTATTTTGTTTAAGGAGCAGTGCAGGCGCAAAGTAGCTGGAGCATGTTCAGGGGTCAACGCGAAGAAGGTGAAAAGTAGTTCGGATTTGGGGACATTTTGTCCACTTTGTAACCATTTTGTAACATGATTAACCCTATTGTAAATCTATAAATTGTAACAGGTTTTTGGGTAGAAAATGTTATTTTTAAAGTGAGATATGTGGAGTAAGTTAAGTTGAGTTTTGGAGTGAGTGTTTTGAGTGATGACTGAGGTTTTAGGGAGTTAGTCTTGCAATGCAACAAAACATATGAGGCAAGTTTGGGTAATGTTATCTGATACATCTTTATGTAAGCGTAGTGCACAACTGTGAGGAGATTTTAATGAATAAAATAAGAATCCAACCATTGTGGATGTAGCCCAGATTGGGGTGAACCATGTTAAAACCTTGTGTCTTGATGTATTTATTTTGTGTTGTGTCTTTGATGCATATGATGTTTACCGTTACTGTGCAATGATGATACATGTTTAATATTCTGAATATGTCACTAATGTATGCTATTACAATTATGCACACTTAATTTAATGATGAGCGAATGAATATTAAGTGGAGTAATGTCACGCACAAGGTATATTGAATGATAATTAAGGGCTAAGTAATAGAACTTGCACACACATTAGATGAATGGATAATGAAAAGTATGCTTGTATTGAACACCTCACTTCCCCTCATCACTGTAGAACCTTGGTTCCCTCAACCCCTCTAGATGCCTCAGGTGAGACTTCACTTTCTTGTAGGTGATGCCGAAAGGGATAGTGTCTAAGGTTTTTGTTGGTTTATTAATGATTAACCCCATGTCTGTTGACTACACACCAACAAATGGTTCCATTGTTGGGACCGAGATTTGTAACTAAGGGGAATGTTTTGGAGGCCGAATAAGGAAGAGATCAGAGAATGTTTAAGAAGGAAGGGACAAGAACTTTCCAGAGAATATAATAGGAACTCACGGTAGAATGAAAAACAATGGTTGCAAAGGTATGTGTTTATAGATATTGATGAAATTTGCCTTGGTGAGTTTATGATAATTTTGATTGAATTTTTAGAAAGGCTAGTGGAGAATGTTGGAAGATACCAAGATGAGGCTCTGAGAAACTGGAATCTTGAATTGATCAGACAATTGAATACACTAAGTAATAAATTTTCCCACATAGTTGATTTTTGGTTGAATAGTATATTGGAGGGTTACATTACAAAGTTTGCAATAGATTGTACCTAGTCTTATAATGTCACTGAGAGGGGATTCTTCAAGGGTTCACGAAAAAGATTTATGAACTCACTGTCTACCTAGATAAAGATGTTGTTATGTGACAAGAATGTTATGAAGATTGAATTTGATTGTTAGGCGACTTCATGCACATAGCAGGACTAGGGGATGACCAGAGGATGGCATGAGAGTGGAAAGAGATGAAAAGGATGAATAAGGAACATATAGAATAAGTATGTCGAGAGAGGAAGATAGTGACTAAGACGAAGAGATTGGAGTATTGCGTTGTGGGAAAAGGTTTAGGTATAGTAAGAAGAAGTCTGTGACTAAGAGAGAAGAGAAACACAAAGTGTTTGATAAAGGATAACCTAGCACAGTGCTTCAAATCACACTGTACAAAGAAGCAAAGAGAAAGAAAATGATCCTCAGTATAGTCAAACAAAAGAGGAATTCCATCTCAGATCATAATCTGTGTCAAACCCACGACCCTGTGTGTGTCACCAATATATGAAGCATAAACCAAAGCTTTTTCAAGAGAAATTATAGTTAGTGGAGGAAGTTATAATAACATTCAGAATAATGGAAGCAGCGTAGTGAACCAGAGTCAGTCAAAATCACCGAAGGTAATTACTACATAGAATACTATGGCAGGAATAAATAATACATTAAGAATTCTTGAATTCTAGGGAGCAGGGTCGAAAGAACCAGAGAAAAATCTATTTGTATGTGAGATGATATGGAATGAGAAGAATTTCCAACACGAGGAAACAAATATTGCATAGTTAGAAATTCCGTTCAGAGGTCGCGCACTGTATGGTACATGAAGTATCCGTCTACTACAACAACACAACAATCAATGACATTGGAAAAAAATGGACAATCTTTATTAAAGGAATTTTGGAAGATAAAATATGAATCACAGTATATCACAGAGCTGACACAAATTAAGCAAATACATAATGGGATAGTTTGGGATTACGATTAGAGGTTTAAATATGTGATGGGTATATTAACATTCCATATTTTTGACTAACACAATAGAGAATGGTTTATTGCAGGTATGTTGTCACACATTCACTGTCATCTTACACAACGTAAGTTCATGTCGTATCCAAAAGCGTTAGAAATTGCGATGAATTTAGAGGCATATATTGTAGGAGATGGTGCAGGAATGACATAGGTTCAGTCACAGTTGGCTGCGCTAAGGATTCAATTTTTATATATAATGAAAGAAAAGGAAAAACGTGAACAAGTTTGGTGTGTTACATGAAAGATAGAAGGCCATCATAAAGATGAATGCCCAACATTTGTGTAGTATATGGATACAAGGGAACCGAACCAATTATCAGGAGGAGTGGGATATTGTGAAATATACAAGACATGGAGACATCATTTGATTGCTTTTCCATTGTTGCAGAAGTACCAAAGTATGCCCAATAATTTGTTTTGTAATTTTTGCAAGTTTGTAGGACATGAGGAGAAGGATTGTCACACATTCGATTTAATGAGGGATCACACTGCGGATGCTTATAATATTCAAGAAGAAAATGTAGTAGTATAAGGAGGAGTTCCATAGTATAATACTCCAAGAGGATTTAATCATGATGGACGAGGAGGATTAGTCAGAGGTCGAGAACAAGGAGGATTTGGTAGAGGAGGAAGATGACCTATCATTTGTTATAATGTCAATCTACCGATACATTTGGAGAGAGACTGCTAGAATCCTTTCATGACATGAATGTACTATAGAGCATTGGACCATGTGGTGAAATATTGTCCTCAACTAATAGAAAAATGATAGGAAAGAGGGAACCAAAACTAGAACCAGAACCATAACCATAACCATAACCATAACAAGAACATATAGATGATAGCATCCGAAGTGCACAATGAATAAACCTAAGATAGAAGCATTTATGCATGGAGGAATGAGAACTAGAGCAGACACGATAGACTAGGGGAATAACATTCATCAATGGGTAAGGTAAGGAAAGAAACATAGTCGTTACCATTGTTTGATCCAAGAAAAGAGAAAGAGACTTACCAGTAAGAAAGAAAAGAGTTGATAGGAGCATACTGGATAACATCAAATTTGATTGCACCACCATTGTATAATATACCACCAGTATATGATATGCCTCTAGTCTATGACCATACAAAAAAGCACACTGATAAGGTAAATACTTTGAAGAGATTTTTAAGAAGTTGCTTAGATTTAATGAAGGATGAATCTGCATTGAGTTGTATGCATAGAATGATTGACCATTGTGCCCAAGAAAATGAGCGACCTATAGTACACAAATAAATTAACCAGGTGCATAGTAAGAAGTGAACAAATATGGAGTTCAAGCTTAATGCACAGATAAGAGCTTACGAAATGGAAAAATATAATTCTGGATTTAGGCTCTGATGTAAATGTTATATTGAGATAGACTTGGGAGATGATGGGCCAACCAAAGATGATTTGGTCATCAATCTAGTTGTGATTAGTGAACCAGTATAATATCATCCTAGTAGGAAGGTTAACATGATTAAATGTCAATATTGATGGAGTGAGCAGTGTAGTAGACTTCAAAGTGATCAACATAGTAGACGAAGATATACCGTATCCAACACTGTTAGGGTTGGATTGGAAATTTGATAATCATACGATCATTGAACTAAATAAGCCACATATGGTATTCAAGGTATAATACTTGAAGGTCACTACACCATTATACCCCACATAAGGACAAATGTATGTAGAACCAACAAAGATAAAAGAGCTTGATAATCTGTATAATATGACTACGTGAATCCTACAGTTGAAGGTGTACTCAATTGGAGGAGTATTAGCTCATGTGTGTTAGACTTATAATACACTCTATAGAATTGGAAACAAATATTGCATGGAGTATCGATGAGGAAGTGTACTCGAATTACCCGTGCATTGAGATGGATTCAAACCAAAATAGTTGAACCTCCAAGGTATTGTGGACTAACACCTATAGAATATTTTATCACTGAGTTTGAAATGAAAATTCCATATTAGTAGAAAATCTTGGGCTTAGATGTTGCACTGAAAGCGACTTCAACAAGATGGTGGGCTGCGCACAAAGATGGTATAAAATATTGGCAACAGTGCAAAAGGTTACTGCAAGTCATATTTTGGACAGAGAATGAAAGTGTCACACTAAAGTATAATGGATTGATTTGTCCAACAAATCATGTTACAAAGTGTATTGTGTAGTGGAGATAAGTACCAATACAAGAACATAATCACCTATATTTGTATACTTTGGACACAATTCCCAAGAATTGGTACATAGAACTAGAAGTGTGTAGAGGGACAAGAGATTAGGAAGAGTTGACCAGGAACTTCAAGATAACATTTAGTTTTGAAAGTAATAATCCTTTGATTGACTCAACATTGCAGGTTCTTAGGAATAATATTTTTGCATCATAAGACTTGTTGGGATCAATTCCTTTGTATAGTGCGCCTAGAGTCACTGCGACAATTGAATAGGTCTTGCACTGCTATAATGTCACAAAAGAAGTACAAGAAGAGGAATATCCAAGGAAGTTATAGATATCAAAGATTGAAGGGGATCAAATAGTAGAGGGACCCAAGCTTGATTTAACTATCTATCCAAATCCCCTAAGAACACACAAAGTGAACATTGGTACAGAAGAAAAACAAAAGTTTTTGCACATAGGAGATTATTGGAGTGAGGAAATAATTGAGAAAATTGATGACTTAATATGAGAATACCAGAATCTGTTTCCAATGAAATTCTCAAAGATGAAAGGAATCACTGGAGACTTAGGAGAAATAAGTATTCTGATGAAACCAGATGAGAAACCTGTGTGAAAGAGACCCTATAAAATGAACCCAAAATATAAGGAGAAGGTAAAAGCAGAGATAAAAAAAATGTTAGAGGCTAGAATTATATAACCTATTGAAGAATTAGAGTGGATCAAACCTGTTATCCCCTAGCCTAGGGATAAATAATAATATCATGTCTCAAGGCCCACAGGTCCTAGACATGGAGTACCAAGAGACAGACAACTTGAGAATGGCCCCAGAGGGCACCTATTTTCTTCAGTGCAGTCCACGTATCATCAAAAAAATATCCATCACACCAGCCCAATCCTAAAGTAGTGGTAAGTCTTGCTCCATGAGGTAACGAGTCCGGGTATCATGGTATGTATCACTCTAATTTTTTAAGCACTTAAACATGTTGTATTTAATCCTTCTTCATTTCATGACGTTTTCTTGGAAATCATGCTCTTTGCCTCATTCATACCTAGAAGGGTGACATGGTTCCCTAGTAAGTTGATTTTCCTCTATGATGGGTTGCTACTGGGTGGATCTGTGAAAAGTCATCCTCCGTTCCCTCCATACTTACCAATTTCCATCTTTATTCCTTCCATCTCCCCTATCCTTGTTTGGGCAATGGGATTGACTACACTAGGAAGGGTTGTACCTTACCTTGTGGGAAGAAGGGGATAAAGGCCCAAAGGGTAAAAGTAGCTGGAAAGAGTTAAAATCCAATGTTGAAACCTTTGAGATGATTCTCCTAGGGATCCTCGAGAAAGCAATGGAAAAATTCTCAGTAAGAAAAGGGGACCCATGAGATAACATAAACACATAAGGTACTAGTTGATGGATATGAGGTCTCATCACGATTTGACCTATTATGACCATGTGCATGTACTGGCATGACACTACCATATATATGGTCACCAAGCCATGTTGGTGGCTCTTGGTGGCATAACCAAGAGAAAGGGGGTCTCATCACGAGCCAACCTTCTCACTTCCATGAAATGGTTGTGGATAACGCCATCATCTCTGGTCATCAAGCCAGGACAATGGACCTCAACTATTTCCTTGAAGCATAAGAGAAAACAATAAAAAGAAATAAAGCTGAGAGTAAAAGGCAATGAATGGGCTAGGAAACAACTGCATTCATGACAACGTGCAAATCGTCCTCTACAAAGGTACCCATAGGTAAGACTTTACATTTCCCTGTTATCACATGCATCCCATGCCCAAATATTTACCCTATGCCACCTCATACACTTACATGACTTGGACTAGATCCCACCTGGGAAACACCCCAAAATTGAGAGAGGTTAGCCCAATAAGACACCCTGATACCTTCTCTAAACCTAACTTGTCAAATTGCATAATGTCTTTGAGCATTTTTTTGGGTTAAGGGGGGTTTGATGCACATGTTTGGGTAATTTAATTATTGAATGTGATTTACATGCTATGATACCTGTGACTTATGAACCCCTAGAAGGCGTACTTATTGTTGCTGCAGGACCTTACTCAGTGGATAGGTACACATGAGGGAATGATTATCTTAGACCTTTATGGGGGCTTAAAGACCACATATGGGTGCTGAAACCCCAGCTAGGGGCAAGAAGAGATTGAAAAATTACACTGGGAGAAAGAAGGACGTTGCCTTTGGAGGCACCCTGGCAGAACTAGACCTAGGGGATATTTATTTTCCCCGATGGATGTTAGCCCTTGAGGGCCTTGGATGTCACCTTGATATCCCTAGACATCATCCAAATCCAGGGTTTCATCTTGGACAACATTTATGAGGGATTGACACATATGGGTAGGGTTTCAGGCCTTTGGAGGCCTAATGTTTCACCTTCCTAGCCCGATGTTCCATACTTGGGGATCAACATCACCCTTGAGGGGAATGAAGTCACCCCTAGAGTGATTATTAGATGAAAATTAATTTTATTTTGTCCAGATTTAATTTGTGTAAAAAAATGGCTAGGTCGACCCAGTAATTATGAACTGAAATTAATTTTAGGTTGAATTTTGTATAAATAAGAAGAAAGCGACATTCATTTTCATCAGAACTTTCCCTTGGAGACAAGAGGTATGAAATTTGTTCCCTATTAGGGTTATTTCTTGAAATTGTGAGGCACCACTCTTTTTTAAGGCTTGTATTTGCAACTTGGATCAATTTTTGGAGTTTTATGGTGATCTTGCATGGTATAATCATGATTATTCTTGGTGCAAGTAAGTAGAATATGCATTTTTTCATCTATTGAATGGTTTAAGGCATGGTTTTATTTGCTCATACAAGATTATGAAATTGCATGGTGTATTTAATGCTTGAAGTAAGAAACTTAAGTTTCTACCTTCTTTCTTTTTATTTGCCAAGCTTTCACTAAAATAATCTAGTAACTAGTGAAACCCTAGAGCCCTAAATTGCTAGCATTCTAGAGGTTTGCGTTTGGTTATTGTTGCATAAGTTATACTCCATATAAAATCTAAGTAGAGCAAGGCACTAGGGCCTACACCCTAGAACTTTGTCTCTTAAGGTCAAAATCTAGGAGGACTTAAGCTGCTACTCCTCCTAGACTTTTTCCCTCTTAGACTTTTGTGTATCATCATTAATTTGCAACATTAGAAGGAGCCACCCACATTGACTCAATTTACCCATTAAAGGAACTAGTATCAACCCTTGTTTCTTGACAGGAATCATCAAAATTCAAACTCAATCTCTCTACCTGATATCCTACTAACCTAAACTAAATTGCTAACTTAGTCTAGGAGTACTAACCACTAAGTTACTGCTGTTATAATCACTGCTACAACCATTATTTTGCTGCCTATCCAAACTTGTTTTTCCACTTAAATCAATCTAGAAATTGTATAAGGAAAGGTATAATCAACCAAGACTAAAGTGTGCATCAAATTTCCTTTCTAAATACCTTTCTGAAGATTTTACTACTGCTGTCATTACTTTATTTTGTTGTTGCTTCAATTATCATTGGCAACCTGTCAAAGTTTATTTTCTAATTGACATATATCTATAAATTATATGAGACAAGTGTTATCATTTTAGGACTTCACAATATCTTGTTAGATTGTCTATTCAAGTGCATTTTATGGATGTTATTACAACTGTCATTAATTAATTACTGTTGCTATATATTTATCACTTGCTTCATACAATGATTGGTAGTAGTCATCTCTATAAAATTGAAGTCTTCTTGAAGCATTCATCATCACTTGTTGCTGCCATAACTTTTGTTGTTATATTGGTAAGGGGAGGGTACACTTTATTCTCTTTTTCTTCATCCAACAAGACTTAAGTCTGTTTTGAGTGACCTAGAGAGAGGGGTGGTTAGCCTTACCTTTGACCTTTCCTCAAACCCCCCAGTTCTTGGGATGTCTCTCTTGGAGTGGATTTATCCTTCTCCTAAAGAGAAATATGTACCCTATTGGGGTGACAGTGATAGGACTAGCTCGATGTTACGTCAATCTAAGCCTACTTTCCTTTACGATTTGGGAAAGTATAGATTGTGCGATAACATTTTTGTCTCATTTCCCTGCAATTTTTGTGGATAACACTGTCACTTCTGTTCATCAAGGTAGGACAGTGGCCCACAACTATTCCCTTGAAGCACAAGAAAAAATGATCAAAATAAATAAAGCTGAGAGTAAAAGGCAATGAATGGACTAGGAAATAATTTCATTCATGACAAGGTGCAACTCGCCCTCTACTAAGGAACCCACAATTAAGACTTAACATTTCCCTGTTATCACATGCACCCCATGTGAAAATATTTACCATATTCCACCTCATACACTTACATGACTTGGACTAGATCCCACCTGGGAAACACCCCAAATTGAGAGAGGTTAGCCCAATAGGACACCCTGAGACCTTATCCAAACCTAACTTGTCAAATTCCATAACATCTTTGAGCATTTGTTTGGGTTAAGAGGGGCTTGATGCACATGTTTGGTAATTTAATTATTGAATGTGATTTACATGCTATGATCCTTGTGAATTATGAACCACTGGAGGGCATACTTGTTGTTGTTGCAGGACCTTTCTCAGTGGATAGGTACACATGAGGGAATGATTAGCGTAGACCTTCATGGGGGCTTAAATCCTATAGATGGATGTTGAAACCCTAGCTAGGAGTAAGAAGATATTTAAAACTTGCACCAGGAGAAAGAAGGATGTTGTCTTTGGAGTCACCCTGGCAGACCTAGACCCAAGGGATATTTCTTTTACCACATGGATGTTATCCCTTGAGGGCCTTGGATGTCACCATGATATCCCTAGATGCCATCCAGATCTAGGGTTTCATCTTGGACAACATTTATGAGGCATTGACACATATGGGTAGGGTTTCAAGCCTTTGGAGGCCCAACTGTTACGAGGAAAATCACTTTATGGCATGGGGTAAACCATAACAGATAGAATTTTTACAGAAATCAACTCTAATCCCAAGTATGCGATATAAATGAAAATGCTAACAAGACAAGATAAATATCCTACCTCATCCATACGTTCGATGAAGACTGTTGTTGAGCACACAACTCAAAGCTTTATACCTGCATCTTGTCCTCAAAAACCAACATACGAAAGCATATAGTGATAATATATAATGTTAGCACATACAATAGCATAATCCATTAACATTCATAACAAATACGCCCATGGAATAATAATTCAAATATTTGCAAGATATCAATTTGACAATAAAAGAGTATTTCTATTAAAAAATGATTAACATAAGTGTATAAGTGAAAAAATTTCGTGTCATCACATCTTAGAACTAAGAAACTAAGTCCCTTCTAGCTGGGCCTCCACCACTTCAATCCTCCACCAAAGGCAAGCTCATATAAGAGAGACAATGAGGTTCTCCATCAACAAGGGAAGAGCTTGGGGTAGGGATGATTTTAGGGACAAAAATTTGTTTTAAAATGTACAAACCTTGGAGAATCTAACTAATCCTTCATAAGCCAACTATAAATGTTTGGCGATATTTTTGTAAAAATATTCAAATTTTTAAGGATTTTATATAGTTTGTATAAATTTTTGGCGATTTTTAAGGTAAAATAATTTTATCCCATAGAATTTGGGTGAATCATTTTTAGAATGAAGAATCATTTTTTGGGATAAACCATAAACAATTATCCCATGAGAAAAATTTATCCCCTAAAATCATCTTTTCTTGGGGGCTTCGGAATTTGAAGGATAAAGGGATGCAGACTAAATGTGAAGTGAACATTTTTCCAGAGTATCTTTTCTCTCAAAAGTTGAATCCCCCCCCTTCCATGACTTGGATATGGCTCAATTTATAGCATTCAAATGGAACTGAAGGGTCAAGTTGGAACATTTCTAGTATATGGAAGGTCAAGGATCATGGATCTCATGACGTGACATGGAAACCTGATGCAATTTTTAATTTTGAGCACTAAACTCGATGTACACAAGCTGTAATGGTGCAACCTGCATATACACATGCTATACAATTGTCAGGGTGCGTATATGTAAAAAAATATGATTTTTTGGCTCTGGGAAGTACAAAAGGGGACTTCAAGTCTGCAAAGGGAAATGGAAAGGCCCTCTAAGCAAGTTGCATGGGTTGAGGAAAAAATTGCTATAACATATTCCCCCTAATGTGTGAGTTCAGATAAGTATTTGCGATGGCTGAAATACATTATAATTCCCAGAAGTGGAGTAATGGAGACTCAACTAGAAGAACTAGTTTCTCATGAGAATATTACAATCCATAATGACTTTGTACACATGGATACCAATCTGAATTACACTGCAGGTCCATGTGGAAATATACCAAATAGCTATTCATGGCCATGCATAGGCAATACAAAGTAGACACATGCCATAGGCTATCATAGTCACAAACATGGCCTAGTGGAAACCAGTCTCAAAGTCCATCTGAAGATATCTGTATACAATGGAGTACAATATGATCTCCCATGATCACTTAAGTCATATAGGTACTGGCCCAATGAATGATATCAACAACTCAAGAAAGCTACTACTATAAATTGATGTCTTCATTTATTCTACACGATTCACCAAAGGTGCAAGTATACATCATGTGAATAGAGGAGTTGAGGTCGAACATAATGAGACTTTGTTTGATTACCAATCATTAAGGTATACCATTAACAAACGCGAGAAAACCTACCGATAATGAAAGTAGGTATCAAGGCACCAAGTACATTCTTACAAGTGTGAATAAAGGTGTTGAGGTCAAACACTTGAAGAATCCGTTGATCAGGAGACATTGATGTATTCCAAATTGTCGATGGCGGGAGAACCTACCACTGATGACTGAAAGCCTCTAGGTACTCATAGGACTCTAGGCCTAATTTCTAGAATAGATGAGCTGAAGTCGATGAAAGGAGACCCCATGAAAGGAGATAATTAAGACATCTCTCATCAGTCAACACAAGGTACAAGGCAATAGCTTGATGATTTAGAGGAACTCAGACGAAGAGGATGTTCACGAACCAATGACCATGTGTGTCTTTCACATGCACTAGATGCAAGTAATGCATGAAAAATACCCTCTGAATAGCAACCAATAAGGAAGACTGTTGACAAAGGCAAAGGATCCACCAATAAGGCTAATGGCATCCAAGATAGTGCACAAATCCCAATGTGTGAATATATTTCTTATCGTCGAACACAAGGGAAACCCCCTAGTCAACGACCAATGAGGAGATGTCTACTGCTGGGTTCAAGGTTAGCTAACCATAATGAAAGTAGGACTAGGGTGCACGATAGGACTACAACTTCATGTAACTCTAAAACAAATTCATGGTATGGCCGACATGCAAAGTCAAGAGTTTTCGAGAAATGGCTGACACTGGCTGATAGAATTCCTTTGAACAAGAGCATGAGACATATGGAGGACTCCAACAACATAGAATTGATGATGACACTTTGTGATGTAGGAGGCACCAATCAAACTCTCCATAGGGGTTGGAAGAATAACCAGTCGGAGGAGTAAAATCTAAGTAATGAGCTCAAATTCCCAAGGTCATGCTAAACCCAAACTTTGGATGACAAGTGTGTTGACGCTTGAAAGTGCAATGATGAATACTATACTCGCAAATGATTGCCAAGATTTATTATTTATCTATATTAATAATATACTAGTAGGTGGGATGCCCTTGTTTAACTTATATCACTATGATGGATAAGCAACGCTTATATTTTGGTTTCTTATGACACAATTTTCTACAACTCATTTGCTTCAAATCATGGTTAAAATGCTTATGGTGATATCTGGTGGTTGGGTAATTAAAACATGGAGATAAATGGTTTTTATGTTCACTCAAAAAATATGATTGTGTTTCCTTGTGGACGGAAGTATTGTACTCTAGTTTTAATTTTTGATATGGTATATTGTTCATGGAAAATTTTTGGGTGATCTCGACCCTTGCTACTATGGCTATGCACATTGGATAAATTTTGATTGCAATGGGGTTGTGTTACTAGCAAGTTGTCATTTGATAAAATTTGATAGTGGAAAAGGGTAGTGCACTTTGGACTATTGCGCACTTTGCAAATGTAATATGACAGTGGATTTTTGGTTGTATTAATGGTTTTGAATGAGCTGGATAGTGGGGTTGGCTCGTACTAAGATATGCATGAAGATATGAAGGGATAAACGACGTGCAGTAAATGAACGTCACTCAAACTCCCCCTTGATCCTGTCGCCCTAGTTATTCTTTCATTTTCAACTTTGTTAGTTGCTGCTGCTCTGCTATGCCCGATCATGGAGGAAGTATACAACCTTGGCTATTCTCTTCGCACAATGTTTTATAGGTATGGGTTTTCTTATTTTTCCATCCATGAGAGTTGTTCTACAATTGAATCAAATGTTGGATCTGGTTTCTCATGGTCTGTGTGATTCTCAAGCTGTTATGATATTTTTGGAATTGTGTTATTATGGTTTCATCCTTGGTTTCTTGTGGCAGTTTTTCTTAGACTGTTGGCTTTTAAAAATTGGTCACGGTGTTCTTTTTGTGTGTAATCCTTCATAGGAAATTGTTGAGTAAATGATTGTGGTTGAGCCTACTTTTCCATGAATCTGTATTTGGGTTTGGCTTCTCTATTGAAATAGGTTATCTCAATCTACCTAACCTCTGGGTTTTGCAAATAAATCACCTACGGATTGACATTATTGGTCTCTGTGGCTAGTGTACCCACATCATATTTAAACCCTGTGAGTTTTAATGTGAACTAATGAAATATTAAAATAGTTCGTGCCTTGTCTTGGAAAAACCCTCAGTTGTTGGTCTGCTTTCTATGACCTCACTGTCAGTATTGCATGGTAAATTTTATACAATACGAGAACATTTCTACCCATATTTTGATGGGAGCACCTGCTTTTTGGTTGGCATGAGTTTTTATTTGGTCTCTCATTATTCTGTGTTGAAAGAAGTATTGGGTTCAATTGTTTTTTTTTGGAAGATTACAGTCTGTTATACCAAACCCACGAAGTCAATAGAAACATTGCAAATTCTTTTTATATTATGAAAAACACTCTATGGAGTAAGATTTCCATGCTATCCAAGTGCTAAACCCTTTGGATGAACTGCCCTATTGTTTCTACCCTTAATGTTATGGAAATTTCTTGAACCCTACACATTACAGTGGTTACTCCAGTTTGAATTGTTGAGAGCACTATTCTTTCTTGGTTACTTGGGAACGGTTTTAGTTGGTCCCTTGCTTGGAAATTTTGAAATGAAGTCTATACTCACCTATTCATTTGAATATTACATTCTGTTGAAGCTTGTGTTCCAAATAATGAATGATTGTTTTTTTCTTGGTTCGATCATTATGATTATTGTTTTTAAAAAACAAAATGGGCACCTGTGTTCGAAATGTTTGAAGTTCGAATAGAGTAATCATGCCCATAATACATCTAGAATAAATTGCATTGAACAATGGATAAATAAATGATGGATATGAATTGTTTGGAAACATTGTGCGTGACCCAGTTGGATTTAAAGTATTATTAGTGGGTTGATGTTATGAATCGTGGCTCAAAGACTATTGTTGTATTCTTATGATGTTGTTCGTCATGACTATCATATAATGATAATGTGGTTACAATGGTTACTATGATTAATAATTATGGGAATATCAAATAGTTTATTGTGTAAAATAATTCATAGGTCAACAAGCAAATTGTCAAAGAAGGCATCAGTTTGGATTATTGTTTTGAGAAAAAGAATACTTGTTAAACTTCAAAATTCTGGACAGAGATAAATTTTGATTGCATCTGAGGTAGCATGTTTTGATTTGTTTCACTTGAACAATATCCATATCGATTACCTATCATTATACCATTTTTCTCTTATTACATTCCCTCCATAATCCCGATTTCACTTATTTCATCCCTATTTTGTGATATAAATTTAGAAAATAAAAGTTTGCGTGGAAGCAAAAGAAGGATAACATAGCAAGGGTTGATGACTGATATTATTGATATTTTTATACACAGTTAAATTGTTTGTTTAATTGTTGAACAATATTCATTTAGTGATCCCCTATCATTATACCACTTTTTTCTAATTACACTCCCTCCATATTTCCCATGAACCCTATCATTCCCTGTTCACTTGACAATTAATGAATGGTGTATTATGGATGGATTTACATGTATCTCATGTCAATTTTAGAGCCAAATTTTGATTCATGTAAGCAGAGTTTCATGTATGGTTTATAAAGAGATTCATTACTGACAAACTGTTGCTATAAGATGAGATTTTTCAGTAGAGACAACAATGGTCGAAATAACATAGGCAGGGGAAATTAGAATCGAGGCCAAATGAGGCCTAGATTTTCTATCCATTTTGACACTGACCCACAAGAATTGAACTAGCTATTCCAAGTTGGGTTCTTTAACTGGTTTGGTCATGGGATAATGCACCCTCGACCAAAAATAACCCCTTTCCAGCCTCCTCAAAATATCCCCGACATTCCCATTCCTCCACATGCATCTTTGCAACCGGAAGTCCCCACAAATGACGGTTGACAAGATATCATCAACCAAATTGTCTCTCACCATCGTGGTTGGACTACTATATCCTTTCCTTTACCACCACTTGTTAATCCCATTGTCCATATTTCCTGTGTTGTTTCACCAGTTCAGTCTTCACACACTAGTAAGAGATTGAAAACTGATATTCTCCATCCTGTGCAAGACAAGGGAAAAACAACTACCTCCCCTTCTTCTCCCTCCATTGATTCCTCAAAATCTATGTCTTCCCACCTGCATTTAAAGGATGAATGATCCCATGTAATTAGCAAGATACAACCCCAAGGGTCCAATCAACCACGAGCTACTTCAAAAAAGTCTAAGGGAAATAACAGTGAAAAGAGAAAAATTGCCTCATAGAGTGGCAAATATGGTTTTTAAAATTATGTTTTATATGATTTCAGTTGACGAGGACAATGATTAATGGTTTTCAACATTTTTGGACAACAAGCCCCGTTTTTTACGTTTTGTGGATAATATGGATATATATTCTTTTTGGATATGATATAAATTATTTCTGATATTTAAATATCCAGTTGAAAAGATATACAAGGGAGTTACAAGGGGGCATATGGTCAAAATGATTATCTTTTGTGTGTTATATTTCATTATTTAAAATGAAGAAATAACAAGAGTCACAAGGGGTCCCACCTACCTAGTTATTAATAATTAAGACCCTTAAATATATTAGTATTATTTATTTCTCCTAAAATAATTAGTTACGTTAAACAAACTTAACTAAAGAAGTTAGTTGAACTACTTCAACTTATTGGGAAGAATAAAAGCTCAATGAGAAGACGAGAAAAAGGGAGAATAGAAGGAGAAACCAAGACTAAGGTTTGCTCTTGAGTTACATGAGACAGTTTCAATTTTCATTCATTTCTGAGTTTATTCAAAACCTAATTCCGTTTTTGACAGTAGGGTCTTATTGTAGACAACAAGGTTAAATACTGAACCACACTTTTCAGACGCTTGTTTTAGAGGTGTTGATTCATCCTTTATAGTTTGTGTATTCTTGTCTATTTGTGAATTAAGTTTCATGGATGATAAAGGATATCTTGTAGAGCCAAAATGGCAGAAGTTTGTGGCAAGATGATCTAGATTATTAATTTCAGTTTTACTTTACTGTCAGAGTCTTTTTGTATGGTGTTCATCTGAGATCTCTAAATCAAACTTTGTTCCATGCCCTCACAGGGTTTTTTTAAACAAAAAAACACTTTTGATATCTCTTAATGAAATAAAATCAGATTGCTATTCTGTCTCATATATTTGTATTTGTGACTTGGTTACTTTTCACTTTTTGATCTCGTTATTTACTTTATCACAAAATTTGTGTACATTACAGTAGCTAATATAAATTTTATTTTATATTGCAACATTTTTTTTATTTATAAATCAACCTCAGTCCTTGTAATTAATACTTGCGGATTGAGAGAATATTTTGAGGCGATAAAACCCTGGGTGACATTCATGAGTATTTTTTCCTAGCCAAGCAAGATCTACAAATGGTTGAGTAAGTTAATTCATACCTTTTCCTCAACATTTATTTGGCGACCATACTGGGGAGATCTTCCATATCTCTCTAGTTGATTGTATTCGTGATTATCTTTGAATTTTTCTGCTTTTGTTTTTGATTCTTTGACTGATTTTTTTTTCTCATGACAATATATTCTACAAGGCAGCCCAATACTGAACACAGTATTAAAGACCAAACCAACATTGACTTGACCTTATTCAATACTATCTTAGAAATTGCTAACACCCGGGCTGAGCTTGAACACTCGTGGGAAGTAATTAAACAAGATATAAGTATTCGTGAACGCTGGGAGGCCGGACAAAGGCAACCTAGAAATCATTTGTAACTCTCTTTTTCCTATTTTTGATATTCTTTTTCATGTACTCAAATTCTCACATCTCTAGGATAAGAAGAGGATTGTCTCCTGAAATCACTCCTATCATTGAAATAGGAAGGAGGAAAGCTATTCTCTCAACACAATAAGGTACTCTAAGGAGAAATTTGTCTGATTCGTCTAGTTCACCCTTCTCACTCTCACACATAATTTTTAAAATGGCATCTATGGGTGGTTTTTGTGGTACTGGAGGTGCCTCATCATCTCAACCTTTGACCTCATCGGTAATTGGTAGTTTATATATCCATCAAGTTCCTGTCAAATCTACTACCAACCCTTCTAAGGTCATAAAGAAGTACAAGCTTTTTCAATTCGAGGAAGATGCTACTACCACCCCGTGGCATGTATCCTCTCCCTTAAACCTAGCACCTACTACTTATCCATTACCAAAATTTAAAGAGCATCTACCTAGGTTTTAAGGAAATAATAAAATCACTACAAATGAACACTTGGTAGCATTCTCTAATGCCTGTCACAATATAGGAGCTAATGATAATGATACTTGCATGTGATTATTTGTCAACTCTCTCGAAGGGAAAGCAACGAAATTTTTTGTTGATCTCCCTCCCAAGATTCTTTCCACTTGGGAAGAGTTAGTTTACTGGTTCAAGTACACTTATGGGTAGTCTAAGATCCCAACCAAACAATTACGGGAATACAATAACATTGTGTACAAGGATGGTGAGACTATTAAGTATTTCAACCTTCGTTTCACCAAGTTGTGTAATCAAATTCCTGAACTTATTCGCCCCCAGAACCAAGCCACTTTTGTGCATTACTACAATTCTCTATCATCCCCTTATCGACATAGGCTTGAATAAAAAGAGATTGAAAATATTGGTTCTTCTCTTCATACTTGTCTATAATATGAAGAGTAGTTAGAAAGAACAGGTCTCCCCAAGGGGGACTCGATTAAAAAAACATATATGTCTTCCCTCCTACAACTTGTACATGATATGGACAATCAAATGATAGCATATGAACGAAAGGGAAATGTCCCTTCACTTACTCCTGAGGCATCATCTTCTTCTTCAACACCTTTTAGGAGTACCATTGAAAACAACTTTCAACGCAAAGCCATCATGTCTCGCAGTTGGTGTAACTTTTGCGAGGAAAATCACAAAGAAAGTACTTGTGAGGTTAAGAAGAGCCCCAAAGATAAGATCTTTGGCAGAAATCCCGAAACCATCATTGTTGTTCTGGATTGGGAAGAACCAGAAGATGTCATGATCATAAATACTAGAAGAAAATCCTATGATTCTAAAGGAAAATATGACCCCCCTCGTACTTCTTCTAGTCCAAGCTCATCTTCGCAAGCTGCTATTGTACAAGCTACCAAAACTCCCGACAGTGAAGGAGTTTCCCCCCTTCTTCCCTCTTCCAAGTACAACATTCTCAACCAATTAGATAATATCAAGGCCGATGATACTCTTCTGAACATGGTTGCCATCCCTGAACAACAAAAGCATAACAAGAATTTTATGGAAGGAAAAACTTGCACCATAGCCAATCTCTCTGAAGAGGAAAAAGAAGAATAAAAAAAAACCAATAGCTTACATGAGTCAAAGCTTATCAGATGATGAATTCAAGTATTATTATATCGAAAAAAATTCTTTTGATCTTGTTAAATCCATGGAGAAATTTTTTCACTTTATCCTAGGCAAGCACACACAGGTAAAAGTCCCTTTGCCTACTGCCAAGTTTTATCTTTCATAAACTTATCTTTCATGGAAGCTTGCACATTGTCTTGCCAAGACCCAAGAGCATGATTTAACCATCATGAATTCAAAAAACATTAAGGGACGAGACTTATCCCTTCACTTAGCTCAACATGCTAAAGCAAGTGAAGAAATTGATGATCAAGATAGTCCTCTTTCAAAACTATTTTATATGGACAGTCAAACCCTTTCTATAACTGAAAATCCATGGTATAAAAATTGGTGTATTACTTGCAATATAAAAAATGTCCAGATAATTTAGATACTTATCAAAGAGAAGGCTTCGTGTTGAATCCTCTAGATATATTATTTTAGGAGACTTTTTGTTCAGGAGATATGCCGATGGTATATTACTTCGATGTGTTAATAATGAGGAAGCACATAAATTGTTACAAGAAACTCATGGATATTTAGATTCCATTATTCACGTGGGTGGCCACTTATTTGCTAAAGCTACTGCTTTTAAAATCATTAGAAAAGGTTATTAATGGCCTTCAATTTTTTGAGATGCTTATAACTTCTCAAGATCTTGTAACAAGTGCCAAAAATTTGTTGGGAAAGAACGTATTTCTGCCATGCCTTTTCAACATGTCCTCCATGATTTTCCTTTTTCTAAATGAGGTCTGGACTTTATCGGTCCTATTAATCCTCTGTCCTCAGCAGGGCGGGTTTTTATATTGACAACCACAAATTATTTCACTAAATGGACTGAGGTTGTCCCACTTAAGCACTCACAAGATGAATAGGTTGTCTCTTTCCTTGAAACTAATATTTTCTCCAGATTTGACATTCCCTTAGAAATTGTTACAGATAACGGTCCAGCTTTCATTTCTGCTAAATTGACTCATTTTTTAGCTAAGTTTGGGGTCAAACATTTTACCTCATCCACTTATTAACCTCAAGGAAATGGGCAATCCGAATCTACTATCAAAAATCTGGTTAGGATTATAAAGAGGCTTATTGGAGATAAACCTATTCAATGACACACCCTCCTCACTTACGCCCTTTAGGAAGATCACACTACTACCAAGGTAAGCATAGGTTGCACTCCCTTTTAGATTGTTTATGGTCAAGAATATATTTTTCTTACTTAGATGGAACTTTCTTCTCTATGGATGATGCTATAGATCGAAGAATTAAATTCTTCTAATGTCTCTCAAAGGATAAATGCACTGTTATCTTTAGAGGAACAAAGAATGTTTTCCTTGGAAAACATAAAGAGAAGACAACAAACCATAAATAAATATTTCAACAAAAGCGCAAAAGTTGTTAGGTTTAAAGTAAATGAGAAAGTCTTACTTTGGGATTCAACTCATGCTGTCAGAGGAATAAATTTGAAGTTTCAAAAATTATGGCTGGGTCCTTTTAAAATGACTTTTGTCCTGGGCACAAATTCTTATCTTCTAAAAGACTTGGAAGAGTGATTATTTTTCTATGGTACCAACGGTTTCCACTTGAAACACTATGTGGAGCCAATTTGAAAGATGAATGTTGCATGGAAGTCACTGCTATATTATAGTTTTTTGTTTCACTGTTTTGATTTTTCCTTGCTGTTTTTCATTTTCTATCGTTTCATTTATGTTTTTTTTCTTTTGTTGTTTTCCTCTTTGTTTATCAGAAATAATCTTTGGTTCTGTTTTTCGACAACGATGCTATTATGTAAGGATTGTTTATCAATAACAATCAAGTTACACGACTGTCATGATGTCCCCCTTATAGACATCACTAAAATTGCTTTCTGCTTCCAGTATTGTTGTTAGATAGACAGTTAGATTTTCATCCCCACTTTTTGCTATCCCTTTCTTCCCTCCACCCTGATATTCAAAAGAGCACACCAGAAAATTTTCTCCTTTAAATAATAAACACTTTCATTGTGACCAATCTAATTTTATGCATACAAGAACAAACCTCTCATACATAACACTTTTCATGAGCTATTCCCAAAGTCCTGGATCATTTTTTCCCTTAAACCACCTCAATCCCCCTGTTGCATAATCATTATGGTAAATAATTCTTAGATCTATGGTTTAACCGGTCTGCAAAACCACACATTATGAGTTCTTAATCTCTTGGAAAAAAATTTCCTTGTGGAGTCACTAGTTTGTTGATGCTTGAAAGCACACCGATGAATACTATTCTCATAAATGATTGCAAAGCTTTATTATTTATCTATATTAATAATACACTAGTAGGTGGGACCCCCTTGCTTAACTTATAACACTATGATGGATAAGAATTTCTTATATTTTGGTTGCCTATGACACAATTTTCTACAACTCATTTGCTTCAAATCATGGTTAAAATGATTATGGTGATATGTGGTGGTTGGGTGATTAAAACATGGAGCTAAATGGTTTTGATGTTCACTCATAAAATTTGATTATGCTACCTTGTGGATGGAAGTATTATACTGCAGTTTTAATCTTTGATATGGTATATTGTTCATGGCAAAGATTTGGGTGATCTGGACCCTTTCTACTATGATTATGCACATTGGATAAATTTTTATTGCAATGGGGTTGTGTTCCTAGCAAGTTGTCATTTGAGAAAATTTGATAGTGGCAAAGGGTGGCGCACTTTGGACTATCGTGCACTTTGAAAATGTAATATGGCAGTGGATTTTTGGTTGTATTAATGGTTTTGAATGAGATGGCTAGTGGGGTTGGCTCATACTAATATATGAATGAAGAGATGAAGGGAGAAGCGATGTGCAATAAATGCACGTCACTCAAACTCCTCCTTGAGCCCGTCACCCTAGTTATTCTTGCATGTTAGGCTCTGTTAGTTGTTGTTTCTCCGCTGTGCCCGATCATGGAGGAAGTATACAACCTTGGCTCTTCTCCTCGCACAATATTTTATAGGTATAGGTTTTCTTAATTTTCCATCCATGAGAGTTTCTCTGCCCTTGAATCAAATGTTGGCTCTAGTTTCTCTTGGTTATTGTGATTCTCAAGCTGTTATAATATTTTTGGAATTGTGTTTTTATGGTTGCATCCTTAGTTTCTTGTGGCGGTTGTTATGAGATTGTTGGATTTTAAAAATTGGTCTCGGTGTTCTTACTGTGTGTAATCCTTCATAGGAAATCCCTGAGTAAAAGATTGTGGTTGATCTTGCTTTTCCATGGCTCTGTATTTGGGTTTGGCCTCTCTGTTGAAATGGGTTATACCAGTCTACCTAACCTCTGGGTTTTGCGAATACCTCACCTATGGATTGAAATTAGTGGTCTCTGTGGCTAGTGTACCGATGCCATATTTTGACCCTATGGGTTTTAATGTGAATTGATGAAAGATTAAAATAGTTTGTGCCTTATATTGGAAAAACCCTCAGTTGTTGGCCTGCTTGCTATGACCTCATTGTCACTATTGTGTGGTAAATGTTATATAGTACAAGAACATTGCTACCCATATTTTGATGGGAGCACCATTCATTCTTTTTGGTTGGCATGAGTTTTTATTTGGTCACTCATTATGTTGTGTTGAAAGAAGTATTGGGTTCAATTTTTTTTTTTTGGAATATTACAGTCTGTTATACGAAACCCATGAATTCAATAGAAACGTTGCAAATTGTTGTTATATTATGAAAATCACTATGTGGAGTAAGATTTACATGCTGTGTTGAGAACTCAACACACTCTAAAAAGCCTTATCGATTTTTTCACTTTTTGGGTACCACTTGATCTCCTGCACTGTCTGACTTGATTTCATTTTTGGAAATGTTTTGTCTTTGTTTATTTTCATGACTCTCATCACCTATTCAATTTTTTTTGAACTTATGAAACCCCATGACTAAAAGACCTTAAAACCTAAATTAAGAATCGAAATCCAAACACTGCACCCAACGCACTCAGGTTCGACGTCGGAAAGAATTCAAGTAAGAAAAGGAACCACTCGGAAAACCAAAGTCGTTGAGCGTCAATATTCATTGGCATCGATAGAAGGCAGTTTTTTGTTTACGTAATTTTTTTGCATAAAGGTTTGAGAGATAGTCGATCCCCTTTGGCACCGATAAAATACGAGGAGAACAGATGTTAACGAAGGACGAAAAGAAATTTCCGATAGCTGATGCTCGATGCACTCTATCAGGACTGGGGAAAATCCAGAAGGATCATAACAAACTTTTTTTACCACAATAAATTCATCCCCGATCGTCGATCCCCAATGTGGTTTCGACATCAGGACATTTTCGAGGGAGCCAATCCAAGAGCGCTTTGGTAGGTTTATCACTGATTGTCGATCCTTGACAATTTTTTGTCATTGAAAAGCTAAGGTTTGTTTTAGAAAGAATAGCTTAAGGAAATTCACGACCCTGATTAATACGAGCAAGTTAAGTCACTGGTCTTGAACTCCATGTGTCTTTACCAAGTAAGAGGGTCATATGGTCTAGTCATATCCTAAGTCATTCTTGGTTCCATAGGTCCTAGTCACACCTCCAAGTTAGCTTTGTTGTGTCAACACTGTACGAGAAGATTGATCGGAATCATATATTTGCAAGAGGATATCAACAAAAATGTTCATAACATAATCCAAATCCCTGATCCACCCACTGAAAGAGCGTCATGATGGGAAGTTTTCAAATTTAGATACGATCATATTTTGGGCATTTAAGTAGATAATTAATACTCGATATTGAATTAGTTTCTACCTCGTGTGCCAATCAAAAAAACATTTTGAAATCGTTGATAGACCACATCACCACCCACGCCTCCACCGTCAACCTATGAAGAATTTAAGTTCTAAATATTCGGTGGAAGATTTATTTAAAATTCACTCATAACCTGAATTGAATGGCTGATGCGACATAGTGAGATCTATCATGTTTAAAATCTCTTGAACCATTGTGAAGAAATTCATTCTGTGCGTAAGACAATTCCAAAGTGTCCAAAGGAGAAACAATAAACTCAAAGGCTGTATCGACCCTGTGGTTATCAAAAACTAGGTTTTAACAAGCTTCAAAGGTATGTATCCAAGTCTGTCAACTCGCCGACTATAATTTATATGTGTTTTTCCATTGTTTACATAGTCTCTAAGACTCTGATTAAGTTGCAGGAACAATGCCACCAAGAAATCCAAGCACCAGACACTCGCCGAGAGCACCAAAGATAAAAGAACTAGAGACAGGTGAAGGCTCTTCTCCAGGGACCACGAGGTAATTGGAGTATGTCCCTAGGCCGGATCCTATTTGTCAATATGACAACAAAGAAAGTTTTCATCCAACCTCTGGGCTTTGGTGATACAGAGGTAAGCACTAGATACAAGGAAACGTTCCCTTGTATCTCGATGACTCAGGGAAGAATACCGGGAGTACATCACACACAATGACTCAGACGTAAGGGAGCTCGATGACTAGGTGTTCCCCAACATATGACGGTCATATTTACACATGGTGGCGAGAAGAACCCCCGTTTTCCCCTGCATAGAAGTCCTTAAGTGGTTCATTAACCATACAGATGGGCATAAATGTTTGATTAACGATGAGAATGGCAGGTGCGTCAAAGGTTTCCTCTCGATAGAGGTCCAAAAATACTACAAGCTCAAGGACCCAGAGGAGTGGCTAAACACAAAATTCAAGGTGAAGTTCTATGAACTCCATGACACCAGCCGGTTGATGGCCTCATGGTGGAGAGAAGACAATAAATTCACCAATTGAAGAAATGGATGGTATGGGAAAATAAACTTGAGGAATCCATACATCTATTTGATGGCTCTCATCTGTTGACTATACAGAGAAAAATGTTGCTCCAAGTTTTCATAAGCATGGATGCCTTTGGCATACATAGTTGTGATTGCCGGGTGTAGCTTCAACTCGGGAGAAATAATCTCCAAAAAACTAATCACCTCTGTGAAACAGGCTCAGACACCAAAGGAAGGAGAGACACGCCGATATGAATATGATCTAGCATGTTGCAGAGCTCCCGGCCCACGTCTACTTCGGCATGCTATGGGAAAATAGGTACAAGAAATCCTACTCCCTTATTTGTGATGACTTCATCACCCACATTTATTTTATTCTATTAATAAGGAACGCCCAAGGATATCGACGATAGCCAAGAAAATGATAGCCAAGGTAGGCCATTGGTACTTGGACAAGCGCACAACCTACATCAGAGTGTTCGGGGCCACCAGAGCACCATATCTCCTACCAGCTCATGTCCTAGACCGAATCATCGTAGGATAATTTTTTTATCAGACCATCTTGCAAGGCTATAATTCCACATTGGTCAAAGACAAGAAACAAGTCTTCATACCCTACATTTTCCATGTGAGGTTCTATCTGGTAAAGGATACCGCTCAAGCCAAAAAAGAGGGACTGAGCCAACTTGAATTTAGATTCCCTATAGGCCTATTCCACAAGCATGATCCTAAAGGCTTGGTCCTCGAACATGCATCGCAAGTTTCATCCTGCTGGTAATATGCCCATAATAATTTTGAGGATGAAGTATTCACAAAGAACTCCCATGACTGGGATGAGGTGATGCAGAGGATGGCCAATCCAAACATGACTAGGTTCAAGGCCATGAGAATGGATGAACAAGTGGAAACAATTGGCTCAAGAGGCCCTCAAATCCAGGGAAGAAATCAAAGAGAGAGAGACACCATAGGTGTCCTTGGTCACTCCAGTGAAAATCACAGAGGAAACAAAACCTGAGAAATCATCCACCCTAAGTCTCGACACCTCGAGTCAGAGCAGTCTGCAGAATGAGCATGAGATAGAAAGTGACTTGGACACTGAGCCACTCGACACAGTGGGAATACCAATGGACAGCTCGAGGGATGATCTAGGATCGAGTGAAAAAAGGGGGAGAAATTCCACAATAGGAAATCAACATCTCGACAACTGATTATCAAGTAAGTACCGAGCCTGCCCCTGATTCATCAATTTTAGACAGTATTTTACCTCCCGATGAGCAACAACTGGAGGCCAGACTTTCAGGACATACATAAGAGGTTCAATAACCCAATCTTGAACATATATACACAGTTGGGAGCTTGGGAAACACACTTACTTGGGGAGAGCAAAAAATCCCCGAACCCATGGATGAGGTCACTGATATACGAGCCATCGCCTATGACTGAAAGAGGAAATACATCATGAAGAGAACCACCAAGAAGAGGAGGCTTACTCTGGACAACTCCATTCTCATCATCACAGAGGAGAAATTGATTAACACGAAGCATGCCAAGACGTCCAAGCTTATCACCGTAGGGATGGAAAACATAGATGCCACCCTGGATAGAGCGAGGGAAGATGAAGAGGATATTTCTGCTGTGCTGAAGGAATTGGAGCATATTCACCATTTGGATAAATATTATCAGGACTCCACGTAGGCCATAGTGTTCTTAAGAATCAAATTCCAGGATGCCTACAATAAATTCACAAATGAGCGGCACCTTTTCACTACAAGGATTGCCGATTTCCAAGAAGACACCCGTATGGTGCTGGAAACATGAAAGGACATGGAAATATGGTATGAGAAATCCCACCAAGTGGTGGAAAGGATTGATTACATCAGCATGGTTCAATAGGGCCGCGACACTGAAGAACACGACATTTAGGTACTAAGGGACAACAACATCGACCGCATAAGGAAGTCGATCGAATACTGGGTGAAAATGGCCCAAGAACTGTGTTAGGAGATCCAGGAGAGATGGGCCAATTGTAAAAGAAGATGGACCAAGATAAATCGGGTGATGAGGGACATCAGTCTCCTAGAGTTCAACACACACGAGAAATTTGTCGACTTGCATGACATTGTCAAATTACATGCATAACAAAACTCATCGTGGACTGCGGAGATAACAAAGGTGGCAAACATGGAACCATGTCAAATAAAATAGTTCACAGAGTACCTGATCAAAGCTAAGACAATGTTACAATAGTTAAGTGTTAAAGTAGTCAAGTATTGGGCACGGGTGGTAGAGATAAAGGAGATCCTTTCGACCCCAATGGACCAACACATATTCTCGTATGCCAACACATTCAAGGAACTCTTTGTCAAATGGTTAGAGTATGATAAGAGTCATCACTCAAGTGAAACCATTTGATAAATCTTAGAAGACTGAGAATTGAAAGCATCATGTGGTGATGTTTTGTTTTACTTATATTTCACTTTTGATAGTTATTTTTAGTTAATAATTTGTTATAAATAAGGGGATCGACCTGTTAGAAGAGGGGGATTGTTTTTTTCCAAGGACCCTCATTTTTGGAATTGTGAATAAATGTTTTAGAGCTACCTTAATTGAGAAGTCCTATTTAGGACCTAAGAAAAGTTTCTATTTTCATCAAAAGCATGTGTGATTGGATCATAAGGAGGAATTACTTCCAACTTTATCTCATGAATGGATGCTGTAATGAGTAAGAGTTTCTGAATCTATTGATAAGTTATCTGATTCAATATTTTTATAATTCTTTCCTCTAATGATGTAAACAAATCGTTGTGTTAATGTGTGATTAGTGATTAGAGATAAGGAAACTATTTTTGTTGCCATCATTTTATTGCATGTATGTTCTCTTCTGATAAATTGTATCTCAATCAATAATTGAAATGCCAACAAGTTGATGTATTAGCACTAGGATTTTCATAGGTGTAAGAATCATTGTCTGCATGCTTGAGCAGGAGGGTTATCCCAAGCTCAACCTTCTTCAGTAGTTAAACATTTCCCCTTTGTTAACCAGTTGGTTTATACCAACATTCATCTTGTATAGGTCCCACTTATAAGAGAAAATACAAAAAAGAGAATGTTCAAACTAAAGGAGGAGCTTTCAAAAGAAGACACCCTGTCAATCACTATGGAAATCCCATCGATTAATTGGCCGGATTGCAAGATATGGAGAACCATTCCACCATTAAACGTTGTAGAGTCTAATTGGGCCTCGGTGGTAGGTTTGGTTCCTACTGTTGAGTTAAAGGGATTTAGGACCCCTCAACACTATCTAACTGCCAAACCCTCTGGTTGAACTACCCTGTTGTTCCTACCCTTACTGTCATGGACATTTCTTGAACCCTACACATTACAGTGGTTACTCCAGTTTGAATTGTTGAGAGAAATGTTCTTGCTCGGTTACTTGGGCATGGTTTTAGTTGGTCCCTTGCTTGGAAATTGTGAAACGAAGTTTGTACTCACCTATTCATTCTAAGATTATAGTCTATTGAAGCTTGTGTTCCAAATAATGAATGATTATTTTTTTCTTGGTTTGATCATTATGATGATTGTTTTAAAAAAAAAAAGGGGCACCTGTGTTCAAAATGTTTGAAGTTCAAATAGAGTAATATTTCCAAAAATACATCCAAAATAAATTGCATTGAACAATGGATAAATAAATGATGGATATGAGTTGTTTGGAAACATTGTGCATGACCTAGTTGGATTTAAAGGATTATTACTGGGGTTTCTGTTATGAATTGTGGCTCAAAGACTATTGTTGTATTCTTATGATGTTGTTTGTCATGATTGTCATATAATGATAATGTGGTTACAATGGTTACCGTGATTAAATAATTCTAGGCATATCAAATAGTTTATTGTGTAAAATAATTCAGAGGCCAACAAGCAAATTTTCAAAGAAGGCATCGGTTTGGATTGTTGTTTTGAGAAAAAGAATACTTGTTAAACTTCGAAATTCTGGACAGAGATAAATTTTGATTGCTTCTGAGGTAGCATGTTTTGATTTGTTTCACTTGAAAAATATCCATATCGATTCCCTATCATTATACCATTTTTCTCTAATTAAACTAGCACCACAATCCTGATTTCACTTATTGCATCCCCATTCTGTGATATAAATTTAGAAAAGAAAAGTTTGTGTGGAAGTGAAAAAAGGATAACATAGAAAGGGTTGATGACTGATATTCTTGATATTTTATACACAGTTAAATTGATTGGTTAATTGTTGAACAATATTCGTTTATTGATCCCCTATCATTATACCACTTTTCTCTAATTACACTCCATCCATATTTCCCATGAACCCTATCATTCCCTGTTCACTTGACAATTAATGAATGCTGTATTATGGATGGATTTGTATGTATCTCGTTTCAATTTTAGAGCCAAATTTTGATTCATGTAACCATAGTGTCATGTATGGTTTATTAATATATTCATTACTAACAAACTGTTGCTACAGGATGAACTTTTTCAGTAGAGGCATCAATGGTCAGAATAACAGAGGTAGGGGAAATTGGAATCAAGGCCATAGGAGGCCTAGATTTTCTATCCATTTTGACGCTGACCCACAAGAATTGAACCAGTTGTTCCGAGACATGTTCCTTAACTGGGTTGTTCATGTGATAATGCAACCTCGACCAGAAATACCCCCTTTCCATCCTCCTTAGAATATATATGACATTCCCATTCCTCCACATGTGTCTTTGCAGCCCTATGTCCCCACAAATGACCGTTGGCAAGAGATCGTCAACCAACCTGTCTCTCATCATCATGGTTGTCCCACTATGTCCTTGCCTTTACCACCACATGTTAATCCAAATGTCCATATTTCCCATGCTGTTTCGCCAATTTAGTCTTCACATGCTAGTAAGAGATTGAAAATTGATATTCCCCAACCTG
Source organism: Picea engelmannii (assembly GCA_009831015.1). Lineage (NCBI taxonomy): Eukaryota > Viridiplantae > Streptophyta > Pinopsida > Pinales > Pinaceae > Picea > Picea engelmannii. Next base: position 164,704 of record ML797168.1, on the reverse strand, counting down.
TGCAAGACACGAGAAGAGAAACTGCCTCCCCTTCTTCTCCCTCCACCAATTCCTCAAAATCAGTGTCTTTCCACCTGCATTTAAAGGATGTCTTCTCCTATGTGATTAGTGGGATACAACCCCAAGGGTCCAATAAACCACGGGCTACTTCAGAAAAGTCTAAGGGAAATAGCAGTGAAAATAGAAAAATTGCCTCACAAAGTGGCAAATATGGTTTTTAAAATTATGTTTTATATGATTTTGATGAGGACAATGCTTAATGGTTTTCAACATTTTTGGACAACAAGCTCTTTTTTTGATGGTTTGTGAATAATATGGATAATGTGGATATATATATTCTTTTTGGATATGATATAAATTATTTATGACATTTAAATATCTAGTTTAAAAGATATTCAAGGGAGTTACAAAGGGGCATATGGTCAAAATGATTATCTTTTGTGTTTTATATTTCATGATTTAAAAGGAAGAAATAACGGGAGTCACATGGGTTCCCACCTACCTAGTCATTATTAATTGAGACCTTTAAATATATTATTATTATTTATTTCTCCTAATCTAATTAGTTAATTTAAACCAATTTAACTAAAGAAGGTAGTTGAACTACTTCAACTTGTTGGGAAGAATAAAAGCTCAATGAGAAGAAGAGACAAAGGGAGAATAGAATGAGAAAACAAGACTAAGGTTTTCTCTTTAGTTACATGAGATAGTTTAAGTTTTCATTCATTTTTGAGTTTATTCAAAGCCTAATTCTCTTTTTGACAGCAGGGTCTTATTGTAGACAACAAGGTTCAAGACCGAACCCCACTTTTTAGAAGCTTGTTTTAGAGGTGTTGATTCATCCTTGATAGTCTATGCATTCTTATCTGTTTGTGAATTAAGTTTTATGGTTGATAAATGATATCTTGTAGAGTCAAAATGGCAACAGTTTGTGGCAAGTTGATCCAGATTATTAATTTCATTTTTACTTTACTGTCGAATTATTTTTGTATGGTGTTCATCGGGGATCTCTAAATCAGACTTTGTTCCATGCCCTTGTAGGGATTTTGTAAAGAGAAAAAATCTTTTGATATCTCAGAATGAAATAAAATCAGATTTCTATATTGTCTCATATATGTGTATTTGTGATTTGGTTACTTTTTGCTTTTTGATCTCCTTGTTTACTTTATCACAAAATCTGTGTACATTCTAGTAGCTAATATAAATTATATTTTATATTGCAACATTTTTTTCATTTATAAATCAGCCTCAGTCCTTGTAATTAATACTTATGGATTGAGAGAATATTTTGAGGCTATAAAACATCGGGCAACATTCCTGACTATCTTGTCCTAGCTAGGAAATATCTAAAAATGATTGAGTAAGGTAATTCACACCTTTTCCTCAACAAAGTGGACTCAAAAGCTTGTGCTTTGTTCAAAGGCTACACGACTACTGCCAATATAAGATAATATTATTTTCCCACCCATCATTTTTTGGTTTTTCATGGGAAAATGAATGCTATGATACAATGGAGTAAACAATAGTAAGGAACTAGTTCCAACAATGGAACATGTTATCACCATAACAATTTTCAGATAGGATCCAAGTCTCATAAATTTAAGGAGGAGCTACATCACTATGGAAGTGTGATAGTTTGGAAGATAAGGTCACATATGGCGACATATGGAAAAATATAGTGGAGACACGGGGGTGATGAGACCTGACCAACCACAGATCTCAGATGCCACAGATCAACGGTCAACAATCATATTGGGCAATGAAATAGCGTGAGAGTTAATTGTTTGAGGGTGTGCCAGGGAGAATACCATGGTTTCATTCCGTGGATGTGTGGTGCCCTCAGAGGCACATCGGGGCGAAAAGAGGTCTACTCAAAACCGTTCTTTCCAATCCCCTATATCGAAAGTTGTTGAGACCCGATAGACTGTAGATCTTGGAGTGGCCCATATCGATGACCAAGACCCATATCGGGCATTGAAGTAGTGCGGGCAGTAATTTTTCGAAGGCAGGTTGGGGAAAATACCATGGTTTCACCTCGAGGACACACAACACCATCAAATGCATATTGGAGGGGAAATCGGGTAGACTTGAAACCACCCAAGCTCACCCCAATGTCACGTGTTAAAAAATCATTTGATATACGTCGCTTCCAAAGATCATGTATGAAAAGGGAAGAGTTAATGGCTTATCCAGTCACATCAACACCATTTCTTGAGTACTTTATGCCATGTAGGATCGGGTAAGCATCGCCAGAGAGACGATCCGAAGGCTCATCATTTGAAACTGACAACCGAGTGTGATAGTCCGTAGTTTGGACAAGTACTTTCATTAGTAATCTGTGATTAAACACTCGATGAAAATCGTCCTCCGAAACATAGATAAATTTATCCTATTTTGAGCAATCAACATTCCATTTTGAACGAAGTAATTAACAAGATCAACTTCATAATTTTTGTATGATTAAGGGAGACAAGTCTAAGTTTTCCAGCAAAATTGGGAAAAAAGGATAAAGCTAATCAAGCAGCTGGCAGTGAACCAGGATTTTCAACTAATATGGAGAATTCATCAGTGAAGAAGAAAGAGAGGTTGGATGCACATATATTAGCAACAAAATTCCATACAGATCCTGCAACATAACCAGAAGTAGACAAAGAGATCAAATTAAATCCCATCATAAGGGATTTAATCATCAATGAATACACGAACGAGTTCTACAAGAGAGCAGTAAAGAGGAAGTGAAGCAAGTGAAAAAAACCATGAAATAGAGATGAAGCGACTGAGAGCATTGGGGAAAACCAACCAGTTTGGTTGAGCACTCTGAAGGAAGAAATCACAAATATGGAATAAGTTCTCAGGTTGAATTGAGTATGTTTCATAAAAGTTTTGTAATTATATGGACATGTGGTGTTCAACAAAAAACATTGGATATGTTAGTCCTGTTTATAATGCTCCCTATAAAGTAGGAGAAAAGTGGTTATACGTTACTCCTTTTTGTAACCTATCTCTATCTTTAGAACTATGGGGAAGTTGAATCATTTTGAATCCCGCATGTAAATATTCTATATATATCATTCCAAGGATAAAAAAGAATGGAGAAAAGAGGGGCCTGCCCTCTTAGTAGGAAGACTTTGTAAAATCCCGGAGCTAAAGTGAATATACAATGTAGAAGCAAATTTTTTGAACTGTCCATGAAAAGATTCTAATTGGCCGTGATATGAGTTCTGTCTTCTTTTGTAGTGTGTATTTATTGTGTCTTTGAAATCCCATTTACAATTTCTTCTTTTAAATTGGAGAGTTAAAAGTTTGTAATTCGTCTGATGATGCTCTAGACTTAGCAATTTAATTCATGTGATTCTCTTCTTAACTAATTCATAATTCATTTTAATATGCTCTGATGCAGTTATGTGTTTTCGTTTTTCCTCTTTCACCATGCAAATTTCAATTTAAAATCAGACTCATTGCCTCATTTATCCTTTTTCCTCTTGATAGTTCCAATGATTTTTCACTTCTTTATTCATTTTTGACTCCATAGCCCAAATGTCACCCCCATTTCTTCAACAACTTTATAATACCCCCCAAAATAAACCAAATCTAGCCACCGATTGTCAAAGAAATACCCAGTGACATGAGAGATCCCTCTCTAAGTTGAGCAGGCTAGTGCTTCATCTCTAAAGCTAGTTGAAACAGTTACCCCTATCATCTTCTCTGACAGCTGAACAAATTTACAGGGTGCTAAGATTTTGGCACCGCTACCGGGGATGAAATTGAAAAATTTTCCCTGGGAAAGAACGACATGGTCAAGTTCTAAGGTCTGAGAGCAGTAGACACTTAGGAATATATTGGCTGTATTCCTGCTCTGGAAACTCCACACATCAAAAATCAGTTTGAAGGCGATTCCACTGGTAGAAGAATCCAAAAATTTAAATTTTCAACGGCGACTCCACTCTCAATGCAGAATCCAGCTTCCAGAACATTACTGGCGACTCCACTCAAGCTTCAAATGTAATTCAGAGACTCCACTGGAATATGAGACCCCTTGATAGAAGGTATGAAAAGACATTATGGAAGAAAACAAGTACATAAAATTGGATTTTTTCCAAGGTTTTTTATTATTTGTTAGAAGTTGCCTTTGGTCCCTTCCTGGACATGCTAGACAAATTTATCTTTACCTGCTGCATGCAAATGATGATCATGTCAATCTTGAAATTATATATCCTCCTCTTAAAGTTATACATATATCTCCTCAGTTTATCACTGATTTTGGTAAAAATATCCCATATAAGCCATGTGATAACCATGACCAATTTGATGGGCCCCATGAAGCCAAGTCTGATATTTCACCTCATGTGCTTGATCCAACATCCTCCAAGACTTAGCATAGATACAAACCCTTGAAGCTACTCCAAGTCCTTCATTATTTTCCTCCAAAGTACTATAAGTACCTACCTGTGTTTGATGGGGAACCTGATGCTATCTTAGCTGAGAAACACATCCAAGGGTTTGAGCATTTTATAAATTTGTTTGAGATTGACCATGATGATGTTTGTATGAGGGCCTTCTCTCAATCCTTGAAAGGAGACACCAAATATTGGTTTAAACATTTGTAGCCAGAGATAATTATCTCATGGGAGGAATTGAGGAATGTCTTTTTGAAGTTTTGGGGTAGGAAGAAATCTTTGGATTTACAGCTTACATAGTTCTATGCCTTAAAAAGGAAGAGCAATGCAACTATTTCTATATTCGGTATAAATTTTTCCAGTATCTATTACAATTTGCCCAAATAAATTCAACCCACCAAAGCTGCTGCCATGCTCCATTATGAAACTACTCTTCATCCAGATTTGTCTTTCCTCTTGATGGAAAGAAGACCTAAGTCCTTACAACAAATGTTCAATGATGCCTAGGAGATTCAACACAATATCCAAGCATGTGAATGTAGCCAAAATGAGGGGTTGGATATTCAAGAATTTGAGAGTGAATATGAAAAAGAAAGGATTGATTGGAATCTTGAACATCGAGTTGATAATATCATAACTTCTCTTGAAGTTTTCAATGCTCATGATTTTGCAAAATATTATATTCTACTTGTTGAAAAAGAAGGTGCTAGTTTAACTCCTGACCTATTCCAGGATAAGCAGAGGACTGATTGTTTTATGTATTCATTTATAGACAATCAAGAAGATGAAGCTGCAAGTTAGCCTATTGAAGAGTAGGTTGATGTTCCAAGTTTTTTCTTGTTAGATGATATTGCCGATGTTGTTGATTTGCCTATTTATGATAAATATGATGATGATTTTGATGTTGACTTCCTAGAACAACTAGTTGTATGTTCTATATGAGACAACGCTCCTTTTTAGCAGTGTAATGAGATAAATTAGCCTACATATCACAGTTACAAAGAAGAAAGTATGGAATCAACTGAAGGGAATTCTTTGCCTTTATGATTTTTTGCATTTAAATTGTTGAAAGAAAATTCTAAGATCATCATTGAAGTAAATGAATGTGTGCTGATGCCAAATCACACTAATTCACTGGAACAAATTGACAAGATATTGCAACAATCTTCTCATGTGTTTGGTGACCCTGTTACTTGTTATGTGGAAAATCTTGTTAGTTCAAAATTGCAGCCATTGGTTAAAGATAAATCTGAAAATGAGTATGTTCAACAATCCAAAGAAATTGAAAAATGTGCCTATGACAATAGTGAATAAAATGAAGGAGGTTTTGAATCAGGTGAAATAACCTTGCCATTATGTTTTGCTTCTTTCAAATTGCTGAAGAAAAATGTTTATAATGTTTCAAATCAGAACTCCTCCAGGCATGATATTAAATATGAAGAAAGCAGTGGACTTGCAAAATAAAACCATCTTCCATTATGTTTTTCTTCCTTTGAATTGTTGAAAGCAAATCATGAGGAAGTAGAGGAAGAAGGGAAGTCTGACTGCATTCAAAGTGACACTGTGTCACACAAACAAATTATTATTAGTAAGGAAGATCAACAACCTTCACATACATTAGATGAACAAATGGATGACTGTATGGGATGCTATTTCAGTTCATCATTGTAGAGTGTGCTCAACCACCAGCTTGAAAATGAAAATGAAGATGATCAAGAAATTGTTGTTAGAGGTCATTCCCCCGAAACTAATTTCCCACAAGACAAAGTGTTTCAAAGTTGTCTCTCTTCCCCTGAGAATGACATAGTGGATCAATTTCTAAGTGACGTAAGAAGAGATGAAGTTTCTGAAAATACATCCATGGAAATTCTGAATTGTGAAATAATTTATTATAGATTTCCACACTCGCTAGAAGACTTGAAGTAGGAATTTACTTCTACTCATTCATTAGAAACTCAGAGTGAAAATGCTCAAACAAATTCCTAGAAGGTTCGTGAAACCACATCAGTATTATTTGATGAACAATAGGATAGCCTTGATGCACATAATACGACTGTCATATTTGAAGATATTCTTGAATGTATGAATGTTCTTGTTGATATGCATGGAAGAATAGACAAACTTGTTGCTGTCATTTCATTTGAAAATATTCCCAAAATTGAAGAAATGAAGCAAGAGAAAAAAAAACTTGTGAAGGAAGCTTGTTTTTCTATCTTAGCTCCTTAAAAGGAAACATTCTTTCATGTGTTTCATGACCCCATGGCACGTTATATGGAGAATGTTTATAATCATGATCTACAGATGATAATGGGTTGCAATATTAAGGATAAAGGGAGTGACAAATCGATGTCTGTATCAAATATGGGTTGCTTTACACCAGACGATGTTCTTCAACCATGGTTGTCTTATGTTTCAAGAAAATATTACTTCCATACCTCTCAACAAACCTGTCAATTCCTCAGTGGCGATCAACATGTTAAATCACATGAAAACAAGAATGCAGTGGAAGGAGTGAAACACGATAGTTTTTTTGTGCATGTTTTAGAAGATCCATTTGCAGTGTTGTTGGTGGCAGTAAAAATTCCAAATGTTTTTTTGAGATTTGGATTTATGGATGAATTTTTGAATGAGTTATCAGTAAAAAGACTCTGGAACAAGCAAGTGCAAAGAAAACAAACAATGGATAAAATGTTGTCATGGCTGCATTGGTATTATGATTTCACTTAATTGGCAGTTCATTTTAGCAGTTAGGGTAGGTAGGAGTGTGTGAATAATATTGTTGGTCAAGCATTTTTCATTTTGGATTTCCAGTATTGTGAACAGTCAGATTTTAAAATTCAATATCCAATTGAGAGCAATGTGCAGAGTTTGGTTTTCAGCAGACACTGGTGACAAGTCAGAGTAGGGTACACACACATTTTTTGGGAACAACCTAATGGATCAGGCACCAGGTATATATTTCTTTGCTATCTCACAGGGAGGATAGCATCCCTAGTTGGAGCCTATGTTATCACCATAACAATTTTCAGATAGGATCCAATTCTCGAAAATTTAGCGAGGAGCTACATCGCTGTGGAAGCGTGATAGTTTGGAAGATAAGGTCACATATGGAGGCATATGGAAAAATATAGCAGAGACGCGTGGGTGATGGGACCCGACCAACCACAGATCTCAGATGCCACAGATCAATGGTCAACAATCATATCGGGCAATGATATGGCGCAAGAGTTAATTGTTCGAGGGCGAGCTGGGGAGAATACCATGGCTTCATTTCATGGACGTGTGGCACCCTCAGAGGCACATCGAGGAGAAAAGTGGTCCACTCAAATTTTTTCTTTCCAACCCCCGATATCGAAATTTGTTGAGACCCGACAGACTGCAGATCTTGGAGTGGCCCAGATCGATGGCCAAGACCCATATCGGGCATTGAAGTAGCATGGAGGATAATTTTTCGAAGGCGGGCTGGGGAAAATACCATGCTTTCACCTTGAGGACACATGACGCCATCGAATGTATATCAGGGGGAAAAATGGGTAGACTTGAAACCACCCAAGCTCACCCCGATGTCACGTGTTAATAAATCATTTGATATACATTGCTTTCAAAGATCGCGTACAAAAAGGGAAGAGTTAATGGCTTATCCAGTCACATCAGCACTGTTGCTCAAGTACTTTACATCGTGCTGCATCGGGTAAGCATCGCTAGAGAGACAATCTGAAGGATCATCATTTGAAACTAACAACCAAGTGTGACAGGCTGTAGTTCAGACAAACACTTTTGTCAGTAATATGTGATTAAGCACTCGATGCCAATCATCCTCCAAAACATAGATAAATTTTTCCTGTTTTGAGCAATCAACATTCCATTTTGAATGAAGTAATTAACAATACCAACGTCTTAATTTCTGTATGATTAAGGGAGACAAGTCTAATTTTTTCTGCAAAATTGGGAAAAATGGATAAAGCTGATCAAGCAGCCCCTAGTGAACTAGGATTTTCAACTAATATGGAAAATTCATCAATGAATAAGAATGAGAGGTTGGGTGCACATATATTAGCAACAAAATTCCATACATATCTTGCAAGGATGCAACAGAACCAGAAGCAGACAAAGAGATCAGATTAAATCCCATCATAAGGTATTTAATCATTAACGGATACGCAAACGGTTGCTACAAGCGAGCAGTAAAGAGGAAGCAGAGCAAGTGACAAAAAATAGGAAACAAAGATGAAGTGACTAAGAGCATTGGGGAAAACCAACTAGTTTGGTTGAGCACTCTGAAGGAATAGATTGCAAATCTGGAATAAGTTCTCAGGTTGAATTGAGTACGTTTAAGAAAATTATTGTAATTATATAAACATGTGGCGTTCAAAAAAAAACCTCGGATATGTCAGTCCTGTTTATAACGCTCCCTATAAAGTAGGAGAAACGTGGTTATACATTACTCCTTTTTGTAACCGATCTCTATCTTTAGTACTATGGGGAAGCTTAATCATTTTGAATACCGCATGTAAATCTTCTATCATTCCAAGGATAAAGAAAGCATGGAGAAAAGATGGGCGTGCCCTCTTAGCAGGAAGACTTTGTAAAATCCTGGAGCTAAAGTGAATATACAATGCAGAAGCAAATTTTTTGAACTGTCTATGAAAATATTCTAATTGGCTGTGATATGAGTTCTGTCTTCTTTCGTAGTGTGTATTTCTTGTGTCTTTGAAATCCCATTTACAATTTCTTCTTTTAAATTGGAGAGTTAAAAGTCTGGAATTCGTCTGATGATGCTCTAGACTTAGAAATTTAATTCATGTGATTCTCTTCTTAACTAATTCAGAATTCATTTTAATATGCTCTAATGCAGTTATGTGTTTTCATTTTTCCTCTTTCTCCATGCAAATTTGAATTTAAACTCAGACTCATTGCCTCATTTAGCCTTTTTCCTCTTGATAGTTCCAATGCTTTGTCACTGCTTTATTCATTTTTGACTCCATAGCCCAAATGTCACCCCCATTTCTTCAACAACTTTATAATACCCCCCAAAATAAACCAAATATAGCCACCAATTGTCAAAGAAATACCCAGTGACATGAGAGAGCCCTCTCCGAGTTGAGCAGGCTAGTGCTTCACCTCTAAAGCTGATTGAAACAATTACCCCTATCGTCTGCTCTGACAACTAAAAACTTTTACAGGGTGCTAACAAAATGTACCTATGCTCAATGCAAGGAGGTGCATGCGGGGCATGGACACTTGGGGAATGTTTCCTCTTAGGGTACAGGGTGTCAAGCTACAAATTATATAAACAAGGCTCTGCTTGGATGGTGATTCGAATTGTTGTGGTAATAGGCTTGTAACGCGAAAGCGGGAATCATAAATAGGCTCAATACTACAAGGAGGAGGATGAAATGAAATTAAAACTTAACTCCAAAGAATGTCCTTTTTCATAAATTTAGTCCCCTAGGGCTGAAAAAGTATAAAACAATACCCGGGAGAACTCTTCTAGCCAATCTTGACCAAAGTATTCATTTTTTGAAATTAGTCTACTTGGTCCAAAAAATTGTTAAATTTACACCAAATAGACGTCCTTTCAAATCTATTTAATGAGTGTGAAAGAGACAAGTTCACTCGACAATATTTTCATTTTTTAAGAGAGTCGGAAAAGAGATTAACTAAGACTTGGGGGGAGTCCCATAGGTATAAGTCCGGATGCTTATGAGTAAGAATATGGGGTTCAAACGCAAAGTCATATTGGAACTGTTATCACACAATTTGTACTTGCCCAAAATCCCAAGGCAAGTGGATACAGAATTGGCATAACTAGGAGTAACCTATCACTGTCACCTTAATAGGAAATCCATTTCTATTTAGGAGTATGTCAAGACTACCCTAGGGGAGATGTGGCCACACCCCAAGGTGCCACATGGAATGATTATACAACTGACTGGGAAACACATGTGGTTCAATCACGGGTTGAAAAGTGACATCCAAGTGGCCTAATGGTGTGTTGAGACATGACATTAGGTAGCCAATAAAAAGCTGCCACGTGACAAATTCCCATTGTCCTATATGGTTAATGTATTGTAAAATTTTGGAGTCAACACGGTTCGACCCCATGACCTCCAAAAATCCACGCCTTGACAAAGCTCCGACAACCAACATACCACACAAAGGTTCTTAACACATATGTGGGAAATAATATATATAAGTTTATGTTAAAGATTGTTTGGAGGGGGGTAAGGGGCCGAGGACTAGCCCCGACCCCAACCCTTGGTCCTTACACTTACCATGCAACCAACACCTAAGCCACATGGGGCTTAACATTATGTGTGCGCATGAATTTTTTATACCATATAACAAATATAACTGAATACCAAAGTTCACATGGAACAAAGTTACCCACTTAACGAGAACTGTGACCTCAAAAAGAGAACTCTGGCCCTTAAAACCTATATTTTTTGCATAAAAAAAATGAAAATCAACCCCCAAATAAAAAAGTGGTGCTACTGGTAGCACCATTTTTTGTAACCAGGTCAAAATTACAACTTTTTTCAAGCATCGACTTAAAAAATCAAATATTTGCTAAGAAAAAACCTTAAAATCAACCCCCAAATAAAAAAGTGGTACTATTGGTAGAACCATTTTTCTAACCGGGTAAAAATTACAATTTATTTCAAGCATGGCCTTAAAAAATAAATCAATTGCCCCAAAAAACCTTACAATCAACCTTAAATCAACACCTAAATAAAAAAGTGATGCTACCTAAAGAAAAATGTTTTTTCTACATGTGAAAATTGTAGCTAATTATGACCTAATTGAAACTGTGGGCTTGACAACAAATCCCTATGCAAAAAAAAAAAACGCAAAATGGGATCCTAAATGGTCACTTGAAAATTTATTAACTAACTTTTAAAAAAAAAATTACGTTAAAAAATAAATAAAGAGAAAGGATAAAATCTTCACAATTTTTTTTTTATAGCTAAGAAACAAAAACATTTAAAAAAATATATTCAAAACCCAAATTAAAAAAAAAAAA
>ML797168.1:141455-151566 GCA_009831015.1 Picea engelmannii | reverse complement strand
TAGTTTTTTTTTTTTTTTTTTAATTTTATAATATAAATTTTAATTTTTTGGTTGTAATTTTAAGGCTTTTTAAATTATTTTTGTTAATTATTTTTTGAACTTTATATTTAAGTTTTTATTTTAGGTTTTTTAATTTGTTTTTTTTAATATATATTTTTATTTTTTAATTTTTTAAAACCCTTTTAAAAGTTTTTTGGTCATAAATTTGTTTTTTAACCTTTATTTTTTTATTTTTTCTCATTTTCTCTTAGTTTATATATATATATATCTTCTTCTTCTTTAGTTTTTTTAGTTTTTCTTAATGTAAATTTATTTTTTAATATTTTAATTTTAATTTTAATTTTTTTTTAGTTTTAGTTTTTAATTTATCAAAAAAAATTTAAATTATATTTTTTTTCCAAATATTTAAAAATAGCGTTATTTAACTACAATTATTTTCTATGTATTGAAGTAAAGGTAAAAAATGTGTTAAAATGATATTTTCCATTATATTTAAAAAGTATGGAATCATAAATTAATTAAGGAGACACAATTGTATCAAAAATCTTAATTTCAAAAAATAAGCATTTAAAAAAATAATGTGGATACATTATGGATAAGAAGATTTAAAGTATCAAAAAACAACCTAAAAAGGGAGGGGGGAGGGGGTGCTACCGGTATCACAACTTTTCAAAACGAGGTAAAAAATGTGACCCCCCAAAAAGGAGAACTCTATAGAGTTCTAGTTAAGTTGGTAACTATGTTGTGGGTGTTATATATATATATAACCATTGTAACTATTAAAAACAAACAACCACCAAATATGCGTATGGAAAGGGAATCAAACCTTGACCTTCGCAACAATAGTGGAGGGTTTTAACCAACTCATCCACACCTTCACATTTAATGAATATCCGCCTAATTTTAGTAATGAAGCTGAAGTTTGTTTCAGGTACGGTTTTGGAGGCTGCCCTATTTAATGGTCATGCACCCCAAGGTTGTGAACACATTCTAAGGGATTGTACACACATTCCAAGGGTTTTTGCCTTGTAATGCGTGTTGAAGGTACAAGGCATTGAGGTAACACCGTAAAGTGTGTCGAGGGGTCACCTTGACGGAATTTTATGTATTTTATATCAATTTTACATGATTTTTCGCCAATAATTCAACAATGTACTTTGTTTATGCATTTGAGTAGTGTATTTTCAGAGTGTCTTCAAATTGCGTTTTTGTAAGCCTATATTGTAATGTAATTTTGGAATTTTGAGATGATGAAGAACAATCATGCTATTTAAAGGGACTTTGAAGATGTAGTGATGTATGTCAATTACATGTGTATTTGAGTTATTTTATTTTCTGTTGTATTATCTCATTTACATTTCAAGTTATTCATCAGTTTATGGGTTTATGAACAAGTAAGACATTCACATGATATTTTGCAAATAGTCAAGCGATCTTCATTTATATTCCTGAATCTGGTCGGATGTTTAGTATCTGCATATGAACTAATTGGCATCTAAATATTTTCATGTTGAATTAGTATCATAGTTTGTTGATATTTAAGAATGAAGTTGGTATAATAAATCATGTTGTATTTTCATATCAATCGATGAAGTTATGGAACCCTAAGCGCATGGTAAAGGTTTCATTACTATCACATAAGTGAATCTAGAATTCGAGATAAGATAGGTGAGCTATGAATCATGTTAAAAAAAAAAGATGGATTTTGGATGACATGTCAATTTAACACCTGGAATGCCATGTTAAATTAAAATGACATATAAAATTTGTGATCAAATGAGAGAAGTAGTTCCAGATAGACAAGTTGCATACTCCTATTGGACTTCGTAAAGGCCTGAATCCAAAATCCTATATTTATAGAAATTCATGATATATGAAAGTCTGGATGTCTAGATTTAGGATATCTAGAACTAATATTAAGTCTAAACCCAAATGTGGAATCCATGATAACTTTGATGTGAGGAAATTACAAATAATTGAAAACCTGGATCCAAATGAAGTCAAATAGTCCTAGGTTGATTGAATAGGAGAAAACAAATCCAAGCCATTGATTTGGTTAAGCATAAACCTAGCTCATGATATAGTTATGACTAATGAAATCCGAGATCTGGAAAATTAAAAAAAAAAAGTGTCAAGAATGAAGTCCAAACTTCCAGATATATGGATACATGTTGAATTTGAGGTTTCCATTGTTGGTGGTCATAAACAAAAACCAAGGAAAGTATTTCAAATGATTAATGGGTAACATATTTGGAGTTTCCTCTGCATACAAAACCTAAAAAAATGGGGTTTCAATAAAAACACAAAGAAAATAAAAATAATCCCATATATTAACAAAAACAAGCCATTTGAAGTAGTTCTTAACCTATTTAAAAAACATTTCACCAAACCTCTTGCAAATTTTTAGAGAAAGATCAAAAGCGTAAGATTAAAAAAAACAAAATTAAATATATACGAAACAATCTTAGAAAAGCAAGATGAAAAATGCATATATACTATAGAGACCTCCAAACAATAGGTTAAACAATAAAATCAACATTTATTGGGGGGGGGCTTTATTTTTGAACAAAAATAAAAGGGGAAGTCGTTGTAGGCTCAACAATTCCCTACCTCAAAACAATGTTTAGATGTTGCATGCCCCCCTTGGAATTGAATCAAGGGAGAGTCAACCATTAGGGGGGAGCCTATTAGGACATGAATTTTACACTAGTTTTGGTTCATTTTTCATAGAGCACAAGTTCCTAGTTGCGATTATAATATGTATTATATTTGGAGTTAGTGGATTATTGTGTATTACTTGATTTCTTAAAATTTTATATTTAGAATATTATGTGCACATGGGTTAGTGGATATGAGTTATAATTATCCTTTTAATGGTACATACATTAATGATGTGGCATGTGCACCTGTTTTAGTGATACATGATGTTGAATTATGTTTCATTTAGTTGAGCACGTGAGATGATTCCACTTGGTTGAGAGAGAGTATATAGTGATGCACATTATGCATAGAATCATTATTATTCATTTCTAATTCATTAACTGAATTCTTGGAGAGATGGTGAGTGCATATTCTAATAGACTCTTTTCCCCTTCACCCTCCATGGATAAGGGAGACTCACTTATGTAAATTTTTTCTTATTAATTAATGTTATGGATCTGGACTCATGCATCATAAGTGTTTCCCTTATCCTTATTGTGTTGGGTATTTTTGGATCTTTATTTGTTTAATTTGCTTTATTGGAGATCCTTAGTTACTCTCATGTTGTCCTTTCAATGCTAACAACTCATTCCAAGGAATAAACTTTTGGATCTGAACTCAAAATTCAGTGATTGATAGCTTGTTGGAAAGCTTGGAGAGAGGAGACAAGGATACATAGGGGGGTTTGAACTTTGTTTAGATAATTTTGGGCCCAATACCTGCAGTAAAGGCATTGAAATCGGTTGGAAAGTCTCCTCTACTTGTGACGGGGTTTGATTTCCAAATCAAATATACTAGCTTCTTATTGACACTACTAGATTTGGGGATAAAGTACCTCAAAATAAATTGATTCATGAACTCATATATTTTAATGAACACACCAATAAATTTCATGAAAATGACATTTTCAAAATTTTGATATAACATGTACACACCAATAATAATGTTTTCAAATCATAATCTATCTCATGTAATCAAGTGTATTTCAAAAAAAACAAAATCAACTAAAGAATTTCTCTGAGGGTCCTTCCAATATGGAAAATATCCACCAAAACATAATGCATCTTTATAAAAATTAAATTTATTCTAATCCTAAAAATCACCATTGATTCCAAGTCAAGCCTCATAATCTTATAATCTTGCAAATTTAAACTAGTGATTTCACAATCATCAGTTAATATGGGCTCGATTGTAATGGATGTGTTGTGATTTAGTCCTATTCTAATGGAACACAATGATTGAGATGTACTTGATGAAGCAATTTATTTGGGTCAAAGAGTCGGTCTAAAATTATGCCATGGGGTACTTGTACTTTTCTTAGAAATGATAATTTATTTAGTGAGCACGCTCTTCTAGTTGTTTATTGGAAAATAGGTGTCAAGGGCGCAAGTAGGAATTTTATTGGTGGACTCGACATATCTTCCATTAATGAATGCACTTGTGCTTTTGATATTCAAAAGAATGTCTGCAATTATTTTGGTATTGCGTTCCCATGGGCCATGGTTGATGACATTAGTGAGGAGCTAGGAGGAATTTACATATAAAAATGAGTCTAATAGGAATATGGTGATTCTCAAAATTCCATTCATGACTACTTCACATATTGATGTCTTTTTAGACAATGAGAAATTTTGAAATGTTTGCAAATATCACCAAAGACATTACATCTGACTCTAGTTAGGTGTATTCCTTGTGGTTGTAATAATCATGGTGGAGGCTATTTCTCCAATAAGAACATTAACACTAGCATTTTTACCTATCCAACCATTGAGATCCACAAGAGGAGGGGATCAAATGGAAAAAACAAGTAATTGGCCTTGAATATATTAGGGGAAATTTGAGGTATAAGATGGGTCTCTTAAGGAAAATAATAAATTAATATTTATGAATTTTCAAAGGGAAAGGAAGAAAACTACTTTTAAAATCATATTTTCGACTTATCTCCTTATATGTTTATTCAAATTTCAAGTGTAGGAACCCATTTGATGCAAAATTAAATTCCACATAAAATGAGTACCCACTCTTCATACTTTTGATAGACCCATAATGAGATAAACTAGAAATACATGGAAACATTGTGTTTATTTTCAAGAATTAACACATTTTTTTCATGTATTTCTAGTTTATCTCACTATGGGTCTATCAAAAGTATGGAGAGTGAGTACTCGTCCGATGTGGAATTCAATTCCACATCCAATACACACCTACATTTGGAATTTGAGTAACCTATAAGGAGATAAGTTGAAAATAAGATTTAAAAAGGTAGTTTTCTTCCTTTCCCTCCAAAACTATTTACCCTTATGGTTGACATCATCATCTTGAATTATATTAGTTCTTTTAAAGTTGGGTTTGATAGTACATTTTTTGTTTTGAGGCCCATTTTTTACCTTAAAATTCCCCTAATTTGGAATGAATCAACAAAACCCTAATGTTGTTGAAACCTTAATGTGCCTTGAATGAAAAAAATAACAAACCCTAATGTTCAAACACTCATGTGAGCATTATGAGAAGACTGATTATATTTTATACTTGTTCGTTTCATTATAAAGGGGTAGTTTATTTTGTTAGGTTGATTTAGGTTAGGTAGGTTAGGTTAGGTTTATGGATTAGAAGGTTAGGTAAGTTACCAAGGTATGTTACTAGTTTTTTGGTATTTCCTTTTTCGCCTTTTAACCCAAGAAATGTATTTCCTTTTTAAATATTCCCTTTTGTTGTAATTACATAATTATGTTTTTTCCATCTATAAGTAAACACCATTTTTTTAGTTCTACATGAGAATTATACCATATTATAGGTTATATGTGCATATAATTGACTTGGATTTCAACATGGATACTATCAAAACAATGTTATGACAACAATATATCGATGTATTAATGTGGATAAATTGACATGATTTTAGAAAATTTAGTAATAATGATTTCAGTGATATAGTAAAATCAAGCTTATCACAATTATAAGATGTTTATAAGAATTGGTATGTCAAGGTAAGCGAGTTTGTTTTTTGAGTTATGGCATATCCCAAGACCAAAAATGATACAAAGGGTTTATGTCGTAATTAACATTGTAATAAATATCATTTTTTGACCCCAAATGTAGTAGCAGATGATCATTGAGAAGTCTCAAAACTAGTTTCCAGTGCATAGGGGTGATGGGAATCTAAAAAGAGGAACTTATGTTTAGGCAATTGGTATCCAAACATGAGGATCTTAAAATGATATTGGAAATTGGGTTCCAACTCCATTCTCTTTCTTTTGATGCACTTAATATGTAAAGATAACTCATTCCAAGCACACTTCTCTTTGCGGTGAACACACGGCAACACACACCAAGTGGTAAAATCATTATTAAAATGAAAATAAATAATTTATGACTAATCACTAGGAAAATCTAGTCTTTAAATATAATTGCAAAACATTTAAAAAATCCTCAAAATAATAAATGACAAAAACTTATGGTTAATGGACAACATGCTGAGGGAACTAGAAAAATTAACGCTCCCTCTTTGTGAGGAACATGTTCTCCACCATATTAAGATTCTCTCTCAAAATATTAAAAATCCACTTTGTTATGGGATTAGTCAAAATGCTGACCATTTGTGAAGTTGTAGGAATGTAATCCAGGACCACTATTCCCTTATGTACTCTTTCTTTTAGGGAATGATGACAGATATCAATGTGCTTGGAGAAATTATGGAATACTAGGTTCTCAGATATCCTAATGCAACTTTATTATCACAATAAATAACAATGGACTCCAACATATCATCAATCAACTTCTCTACCAAGTTATGAAGCCAAATATCTTCAAAACTAGATGAATACATTGCCATATACTCTACTTCCATTAAAATGAGTGAAATTGTTCCTTGCTTCTTGCTAAATGAAGAAATAATGTCTGCCTAAAATGAAACAATATTTTCGTGTTCTTCCATTTTTCCCAATATGAATCAACAAATCCATGTTGAAGCAACTCTGCAACATTCTCTTGCATACCACATGCTATACTAAAATTTTCCCTTCAAGTATCTAGGCACATGCTTACTAATGAGATTATTGAGTTTCAATAATGCATTGACTCAATGTATCAATTGCATGACATATATCTAACTTGGTATTCACAAGGTACATCAGAGCCTTGATCAACTTCCTGTATAGAACATGATCAACCAAATATAAATTCTCATCACAAGTTAACTTCAAATTTGGAACCATAGGGGTAGACATGGGATTGTTGTCCGACATTTGAAATCTCTTTAGAATCTCCACAATATACATCCCTTTCCCAAGGAATAATTCACTTGCAATTTTCCAACTCTCTAGTCCTAAAAAATATTGTAACAAACTTGTTCCTCATGTCAAAAACATCGACCAATTTCTTCTTACACCACAAAATTTGTTGGTTAGAAATTAATGTAATTATAATGAATCTACATCCAGGACCAAGACAATTAGATTTGATTAATTAGATAAAACATAAATATTAAAGTTTGTGCAAGTCAAGGAAAATCTCAACTTTAGTAAATACTCATCGATCCTAGAGTACCATGCCCATGTTGCTTGCTTTAGGGCATATAGTTATTTCTTCACCCTAAAAATATGGGTCTCTCTCCTATGGATGTCAAAACCTCTTGGATGATTTATATACACTTATTCCTCAATCATGCCATCCAAAAATGTTGTCCTTACATCCTTTTGATATAAATACCAATCAAGGCAAGTTGTTAAAGAGACGATGGCACTGATAGCATTATCCTTGGCAACTTGAGAAAAAGTTTCATCATAGTCTTGAAACTCTTTTTTTGAGAGAGAATCCTCTAGAAAGAAAATTGTCCTTGTACTTTTCGATGGTCACATAAAATACATGAATTATCTTGTATAGCCATTTGGAATCAATCACTAATTTCTTAGTAGGTCTTGTAACTATCTCCTAAACGTCATTCTTGAGGATACAACTGCACTCCTCTATCATGATGTCATGCCAAACCTATTCTATAACAGCCTATTCAATGCTTGAAGGATTTGTCTCACTACAAGGAAAATACCCTCTAGCGAAGGTTATAACGAAGGCTTTTAGTGTTACAAAATTGGCAAAAATTGTCAGAAAAACCTCTGCAAAAACATTCGTTTTTGGTAGCGGATGTTTTTGCAAAGATTATAACGAAACTTCAATATAACTAAAAAAAATGGCCATGCAAAGGTTGTAGCATATGTTTTTCTAGGCAGTACAATTCATGGTCTATACACATCGGTGTTTTCCCAAACATAAAGCACATGTGCCTACATTACACCAAAAGCACCGGGCGAGTCCTAAAATATTGGGGCACCGGTGCGTTTATATAAAATAATTCCACAGTTCTTTAATGACAACAATGCACCGGTGGAATATATGATACCAAGCACTAATGTGTTCTCTAACTTAAAGCACCGATGCTAACCTTTACAAGAAAACAACAACGCTGTCCAAAAAATATTGGGGCACCAGTGCTCTTATAAGTAATAATCCATTGGTGCCTTAATAAGAATAAGACATTAGGAGAATCTATGATATCATGCACCAATGCGTTAAAAAACAAATCCTACCAGTGCATGATATCCAGAACGCATCGAGGAAAAAGTGTGATACAAAAGCACCAATGCGTTTATTAATTAAATGCATAGATAAAGGTTTTTTATTATTATAATTCTTGGTTAAAATAGTATTAAGATTGGTGTTAGTTCCTTGTATATCATCACTAGTGCAAATTTAATTACGACACCGGTCTGTTTTATCTTGAAACACACCGATGCTTTTTATCATTAAACACACTAGTTGTCATTTTCTCCTTTTAGAAACATCGACCTGTGATAGTGCACAATTATTGGTATTTTCTAATGCCATTGTTCATCAAAAAAATGAAACATATCTTATAATAGTATTCATATAAATGAATTTTTTATTAGTGCATTTGGATACAATGTTTGGATTAATTTGTTATATCATCATATCTCACATCTCTTCATTATAATATTTAATCATCCATATATTTAATCAACGATGTAACATTTCACAACAACATTAGAAAACACAATAAAATAAAATAAAACATATTTTATTATATATGAATAATAGGCTCTTTGTCATACAAAATTGGTCGGCACTTATTGGTAACCCCTTATCTTTGAATTGGGACACTATTTCCATTACATTAAACAAAATGTCTGATTATCACAAACAATTATTTCAAAAAATACAACGACTTGCATTGATATCCAAATATATTGATCATCATTCTTCGCTAGAATTGTTGTCAATGCTCGAGCTACTTCCAGACTTGGGTTATTTGGTCGAATGTTTTGTTGATTGTTTTCCTCTTCTTCAAATGATTCCATCTACACAAATAAAAATAAAGTGTAATGAGTGTATCTACATTGGTGAGAATAATGAAAATTGAAATAAATAATATACATGAATGTAAATTGAAAAACGACATACCATAGCAAGAATTGAGTCCTGAATGATACACATTTTTTCAAAACCAGATCTCATGCCTTCTGTCAACAACTCTTCTGTTGGCACATTTCCATACTTTGTTTCTTGCAAGTTTTATATCCCATAATAAATCATAGATTTAATATAAAAGATTTTTTTGTTCCATTAATTCTAAAATGAGAGAAGTAAAACAACATAAGATACTTGCAAATTCCACAATTAATTTTTGATATGCTAACATATACTCACAACCCTTACTTAACCCAATGCCAATCAATTCTTGCGATGGCTCTTCTTGTATGTTAGCACTTGTTTGAAGACATTCAAGGATGGCTATTGTAAAATAAATTGAAATATACAAAAATGAAATCTTAAGTTAATGTTATGAGGAAATAACAATTACTCACAAACTTTTCTATCAATCCTTTTCTTCCTTGTTGTCATGTTTCATGTGTTGAATGGGTTCCATTTTGTTTTTGTTTCTGCAAGAAAATACTTGAAAATTAATATTTAATGCTAAATTATTTATTTATATTTACCTAATAGAAAATTTCAATGATTTCATACATTTGAAGCATGTTGTTGTTGAGATGGCTCCTCTCGTGATGCACTTATGTCCATTTATTTTACCATCTCCTTGTACACTTTTTTCGACATCATTACTGACATATTTTGGATATAAACTTGTTGATCTTTTGGAATTTTCATAATCTTCTTGAAAAAGGTACATGACAATAAACTATTTTTATATTGATATATGAAAACTAAATATAAAAAAAATGATATTAATAAAGGAACGGTTTGTAGTAATATATACATATTCTAGAAAAGCATTTTTAGGAATATTACTTTTTGAATTATTCTTTTTTGTTGTTGTATGTTTTTTCTATTGCAAGTCTGACATGTCTCATTGACCATTGTTCTAAAAATGCTACCTGTA
>ML797168.1:106907-130152 GCA_009831015.1 Picea engelmannii | reverse complement strand
GTGTGGACGATTATCTGACACACTGGTGTGTCCAGTGTTACATAGGGAACCGATTATTTAAAAAAAAAAACCTAACACGGTGCTCCCATTGGAGCATCGATGCGTCAAAATACTACGGAGCACACCAAAGTATATTTTTTGAAATAATTCTACAATGGTGCATAAATGTTTTTATTTAACCATGTCACGATGCTATTTATTATTAGTGACACCTTTGCATCCAATTTTAACAAGCGCACCAGATTAGATATTTTTAAAAATAAATCTAGCACGATGCGTCCGTTTAGAGCACGTGTGTTGGTCGATGCATCAATCTACCACAATGTGCACCAGAGTATATTTTTTGAAATAATCCTACGATGGTGTGTATTTTTTTATTTAATAATGTCATGGTGTGGTTATTAATGAAACACTCCGCTACATTGGATTGTTATATATGCACCTGTGCAGTTTCTTTAAATATACGCATCATTATGCTTTAAAATTTATCGAAATTTTTATTTTCCAATAATATAGATTATAATTTTTCTAGACTGAGCATGCTGTAGACTCAAGGATTTGGTGAACTCCCAACTATATTGTAAATGGGAAATGATTATAGTTTAGGATTTTGAGAGACAGTTATGACCATTGACGGTGAAATCAAGGTTATGATAATTGACAATGAGATCATACAGGTTATGATCATTGACAACAAGTTCAAGGGGGTTATGATCATTGATGACGATATCACATAGTTTATGATCATTGACGATGATATCACACAAGTTATGATCATTGATGATGAGATCATGTTGGTTATGATCATTTAAGCTGGTTGTGATCATTGACAGTGAGATCACACAATGTTATAATCATTGACAATCATGATGTTAATATGGGAAGGGAGATCCAGACGGTAGTATGTACCCATGGAGAAATATTCCCATCGTGGACATCATGGTCATAAGAACTCAAATTGTCATCATAATCACACACAATTGTGAATTAGCAACCAATATAGATTATAATTTTTCTAGACAACACGTTAGTTGGGAGTTCACCAAATACTTGAGTCAATAACATGCTTCATATGATTATAGATTAGAATTTTGAGAGACTACCCATACTTTAGACTCAAGTATTTACAACTGAAATTCCTATACTTTAGACTCAAGTATTTACAAATGAAATTCCTATACTTTAGACTCAAGTCTTTACAGTTGAAATGCAGGAAAAACATTTCATAGAAATGCCCATGAAACAAATATCTCTCCCTTGCCCTCGCTTCCCAATACTATACTACATTGTATAGGTCAACCCTCTCCTTCCGTTGTTACTTCTTGTCTCTCGACTGTCATCTCTGAATGATTAAGAATATGGCTGGTATTTTTTTTTAATTTAACCCTTTCACGGTGAGATAATTTAATTAGCCACATTGGTGCACCTTATTTACATAGCGCACTAGAGTATTTTTTTCGAAAACCTTGCCACGATGTGCCATTTTTTGGGAGAAACCATTTGTACCAGTGAAATTGTTTAAGTAATGCATCATCGTTTATAAAAGTTTTAAAAATAGCACTCCAACGCTGCACAATTTTTAAGAACAATCGTATGCCCCGGTGCGACATTATTTTTGTAGCTCACCAGAGAATTTTTTTGTTTGAAATAACCCTACTACGATGCATTAGTTTTGTAAAAACTGGTGTGTTAGTTATATAAAATGGATCGATGCATTATATATTTATAAACACACTATAAAAAAACATCCGCTAAAACCTCTGCCCACTCGCCTCCTCTATAAATGGATTTTTGGGCTATTTTAATAGGGCGTCCACAAAAACCTTCGCTGGAGGGTCTTTTCCTTGTAGTGTCTCAAGAATAAAAATTGTTAATGAAACTTAAGTAAGAAACTTATTCAGTGGATGAATCACTTGAAATGTATATTTAATTTCTGCAACTTGTTGATGTGCATCCTACAATGTTTGGGTAAGACATATTGGTGTTCTAGTTGAATTGGAAGGTAGAAAGACCTATTTTGCAATATAAATATGATTTCTCTTTCATTTTTAGATTTGAATCTGGAACAATAATATTTTCACCTTCTTCAATCATCATAGGAGGTCCCTATGACCTTGAAAACCACCCATTCTCATCAAGTTCCACATCCCTTACTGCTATGTTTTGGTGTGTTGAAATGTAGACCTAGTAGCTCCTAGAATTCTCACTATATGCAACAAAGATTCATTTAAGATGGATCAAACTTAGTTCATTTCTCCTCAAAGACATGAACATAAAATGGACAATCAAATACATGGAAATGAGATACATGTGGTTCTCACTTATAAAATCCTC
The DNA here is from genome assembly GCA_009831015.1 of Picea engelmannii. NCBI lineage: Eukaryota > Viridiplantae > Streptophyta > Pinopsida > Pinales > Pinaceae > Picea > Picea engelmannii. The sequence goes on along the minus strand of ML797168.1, from coordinate 127,818 downwards.
CTTTGATTTTTTCATTTTAAATAATGTGTGGACATGAGTTCAAGATGTAGGCAAGTTCTCTATCAATCCTTTCTATTGAACTTGCCTTTGAATTTATCTTGACTCTCTTCTAAGTGGTCAAAGCCCTTATTCTCATTTTAATTCAATTCCACCAACTAATTAATTTTTTCCTACACTATTGTTGATGCTTGAATCCATCAAGATTGAAATGACAACCTCATGAGTACATTAGTTCCCCTTCATTTTTAAAGAGGTGGTTCTCCTCTTTGGATAAAATATATATATTTGAATATCTTGGATTAGTGGTGCAACCGTCCCTGCTCCTCGGAGAACGATCGTTGTCACTAGGACCTTCTTCCCTCTCGGCCCGAAGAGTATCGATACTCTTCTATCTTCCAATCGGAAGATCTGCACCCACAGTTCGCTTCAACAACCCCCCTTTCTTTTACTCGGAGGATCAGAACTTCGCTACTCGCGAGTTCAACTGTTGTGTATTTCCTACTCGGATCCCCGAGACCCGAGATGAGTCAGTCAACGCTGACTTTCTTCCACTTCTATCGGGACTTCACTTTATCACCTTTCGCTGATTTTGGCACTAAATATTTGGAGTCCAAGCTCCTGAGATCCAATGCGCCGAGATGCTGACAACTCGCGATCTCGCTTCCTCGGAACCTCGCTGCTCGTGCGGTCAAATGACTCCTCCTTTGACCTCCGAGGTTCGAGATGCCGATATCCGAAATATCACTAACTCGCGACTTCGCTGCTCGTGAGGTCAATTGACTTCATCGTCGGCTTCCGATGCCCGAGACGCCAAAATGCTGATATGCCAATTCACGAGTTGAGCTATACTCCTCGTGATTTAAATCGACGCTCTTTCTCTTCTAAGCTTCAGACCTTCTCCACACACTTACACGATGACTTCCTTGCACCCCTGTAAGATCCAATGCCTCGGATTCTTGCAGTTTCTCCTCAAAGAATTTTGATGGTCCCTTCTAATTGCAAATTGAGCCAAGCGCTTATACCACGAAGCCCTATCCAACTGCACGTGAATTTCTCACACTTTCTCGAACACTTCCAGCACAACCTCTCTGTTCAGTCCTTTGACGAATTCAAAGGTTTATCTCTCCTGAGCTTTGCGACTTCAAATCCCTCAGGAAGAATTCCTTGCATGCACCCTTTGCGGCTAATTTCTAATCACAACTAAGTGATGAAGTCTTCTACCTTGCGCACTCCTGTAGCAGAAATCATTCAATTCTTCGCTCAGAATCGTAACCTTGAGAATTCGTATAGCCTGTGCACGCCTTGCATGGCTTCGGTGCCAAATCTGCACTCTCAAAGAGATGATAACAAAAGCTATCTCTAAGTAAACCCTGCAGTCACGCACTCCTTGAGGACAAATTCAACTGCACTCCTTGCAGAAATCCTCTGGTTCACTTAGGGAAACAATTGAAACTTATTCACTCATTCTCTCAGAATTCAAATCAACCATGAAATCACATACACGACGTATAAAAGCAAGTGCATGATGCAGGAGCATCCACACTTAATCAAGTGAACCAGCGCGTGGATAAAGAAATACAGCTGGGCAGTGCCAGCACATACATTTTTGAATCACTTTGAAGATTGTTGCGCCGCCATTTAAACGAAGGCATTCAAAGCCGAGCGCACTTGTATCATATTATAGATAGGAAGGCATTTAATGGTTTTAATGCTATTAGATAGGAATTAACTGTAGATTAGACAGTTTTGTTTTTCGAGAGGGAAAATGGAATATAGGCACCCTCCTTTGTATTATTGAATTCATTCTGTATTATTCAACATTAGCATTTAGAACAGGAGCAAGGAAAGCAAATAAATTGTGAAGAATCCCCATGTATAGATATTGAATTAATAGGAAAGCTCTGATTCAATTCCATGGCTGTGATTATTCTCTGTGTGTTGTTGATATTGTGTTGTTGCATGCTTGCTTGTTGTTATGCTTTCATTATATATGATGTATATGTGATTTCATGGTAGGTTAGAAATCTGGGAGAGAGGCGAGAATGAGTTTCAGTTGTTTCTCTGTCTGAGCCGCGAGATTCCTTCATAGAGTGCAGTTGAATTCCTCCGCATAGAGTGTGTTGAGGAGGCTCTACAGTAAACTCTTATTCTTACCATCCAGAGTTGTGTTAGTTTATTCAAACCATGCAGGTGACGTGCAAGTTTGATTGAGGATTCAGAGGCAAGCCTGGGAAAAGGAGGACAGGAAAGCATTGAGCCAAATCCATGGAGGTGTTTATTCTCCGTGTGCTGTTAGCATTATGCCTTTGTATATTAGCTTCCTGTTACGTACTTCTTTCATATGCTGCGTACGTGATTTTGTGGAAGAATTGAAGTCTGAAGGTCTGTGAAGAAAGACAGGGGTGAAGCCTCTGAAGGAGCCAGAGCTGATAAAAGGCCAGGAGGGATAAACCCTTGTGAATTCTGGGAAAAGGAACCTCGGAGAATTTTCAACAAGGCGGAGGTTGGAGCGGAAGAAATTCAAGAGGAAGAGAATCGACGACTTGAATTTCTGTGAAGAATCGCGAAGTCCCGTGGATTGTCGGATCTGGGAGAAGGAGCGAGGGTCTTAGCCCTCAAGCACGAGTAGAACCTTTTGACTTTTCATATCGGCATATCAGGGGTTGGCGAGTGCAAGAGTTGCATGCACGTCGAAATCGCGATTCACGATTTCTCGATTTGATCGGGACCGTCAATTGTGACGCTGATAGGTGGCACGAGATTCCGAGGAGTGGGACTCGACACTTCGACATTTTCAAAGCCAAAGGGAGCACGGAGAATCAGCGAAGGCCCGATTTGCGACGGGTCCCACCTACAACAGTGGGGAGAGTTCGCACGTGGTATCACGCATCGGCGTTCGGGGTTTTGAAAGGTAAGTGACTCGCTACCTTTCATCTACGATTTCCCGATAGGGAATCCCCGACACACAGAAGTGTTGACCGTTGACCTCGGGGATCGGGATTCGGAGTTTCAAAGTGCACAAGGAGTGTATACAGAGTTCGCGACAGCGCGAACGCCGAGATCCCGAAGTGCGAAGGGGAGATCGCCGAAGGAGTCCTGTGGGTGACGAGAACTCCCGAGAGGAGTTGGGAGAGCATTGTTACTCTTCGGGCCGAGGTTAGTGAAGGTCCTGGTGGTGTGACCGATCGCTGAGGGGAGGTTGCGTCAGAGTGGTATCAGAGTAGGTTTATCTTTTCTTTCTGAAGCAGAGACAGAGAAGGCATTATGTCACCCAAAAGAGAGAGGCAGTCACCTGATCATGAAGACAGGGACGCCCGAAGAAGAGGAAGGCCGGTAGGTAATGCTGAGATGGAATGCCAGGTAAGAGACCTTAGAGTGAGGCTTGAGGAGATGGAAACTATGCAGAGACGTAGAGCTGGTGCAGTAGAGTTCAATGATTTTGAAGTGGAAGAGGAAGCTGGACACGATGCCGAAGAGGTCACGACCGAAGATGCCTCGATAGAAAGGTTGATCAAGGCTATTTCGAGGATGAGCTCGAAGACGAAGATGGACATTCCCATCTATGAGGGAAGTTTGAACGCAGAAGAGTTGCTGGATTGGATCCGAGCACTCGACACCTACTTCGATTATGAAGATATCGAAGAGGACAAGAAGGTGAGGCATGCTGTCACGAAGTTGAAAGGACATGCAGCCTTATGGTGGGACGAGCTGCAGGCAGAGCGACGTTCCCGAGGAAAACAAAAGATCAAGAGCTGGGATCGGATGATCGCCAAGATGAAGGTGAAGTTCATTCCGAGGGATTACCAGGTCACTCTGTTCAGGCGTATGCAGAACCTGAGACAGAAGCTGATGACGGTGAAAGAATACACCGAAGAATTCTATAGGCTCAACATTCGAGAAGGTCATTGGGAAAGTGATGACGAAAAGGTGGCGAGATACCTGAATGGGTTGAGGTATGACATTCAGGACAAGCTAAGCATGCTGACCATCCAGACGGTTGAGGATGCGTACCAGATGGCTCTAAAAGCAGAAGAGAAGCTGAGCCGCAAGCAGGGACAGCGAGGGTGAGGCAAAAGTCATCCCAGAGACAAAATAGTTGCCCAAGAATGAACACAGGGGCCGCAGGGGAGAGCTGAAAGAGGTGGAACCTCACAGCAGAGGCGACAAAATGCTGAGCTGATGAGGTAGCAAGATGATCAGCAAGGAGGATATGTTGACGCCGACACGTTCCCTCGTACCCGAGGTAGAGGAAGAGGTAGAGGAGGAATTATCACATGTTTTACGTGTGGTAAAAATAGACATAAAGCCGTGGACTATCCAGAGAGGAAAATGGACAAAGGGAAAACTCACATCACTGAGGCGCAGAGGCGTGATGTTGAAGATGAAGGTACTGGAAGCGGGAAGTCACTGACGGTACACAAAGTCCTTTTGAAACCCAAGAAAGAGGTAGAGGACACCGTGCAAAGATGCCGACTGTTCAGGACGACTTGCAAGACCAAGGGATGGAAATGCAAGGTCATAGTAGACAGCGGAAGCACCGATAATCTCGTTTTGACCGAGATGGTGGAGAAATTGGTACTGGAGACGCACAGACACCCAAGTCCATACAAAGTGACATGGCTGCAAAAAGGACACCAGGTATGTGTTATAAAGCAATGCTTGGTCAATTTTAAAATGGGTGAATATAGGGATGAAATTCTGTGTGATGTCATTCCCATGGATGTATGTCATGTATTATTGGGAAGACCATGGCAGTTTGATAGAAATGTTATTCATGATGGGAGGATGAACACATACACCCTAGAGAAGGATGGGAAGGCCCACACATTGTATCTGATGAAGGATAAGGAAGTAAAACCGGAAGTAACCAGCATGATACTTCTTATGAGTGGGAAGGAGCTTCTCACAGAGCTGGAGAAGAATGAAGATCTACAGTTCTTTGTTGTCAGGAAACCGAGAATTATCCTGACAAGCACAAGAGTGGACGACTTGCCAGAAGAAATTCAACAATTGTTGGGAGAATTTGCTGATATCATCGTGGACGAACTACCTCGTTCGTTGCCACCGATGAGGAGTGTGAGTCACCATATTGACCTCATTCCCGGGACAAGTTTACCAAACAAGGCAGCGTATAGGTTGACACCCCAGGAGAACGAAGAGGTCAAGAGGCAGATTCAGGATCTGCAGGATAAAGGACTGGTCAGAGAAAGTCTTAGTCCATGTGCTGTTCCGACAGTGCTGAGTCTGAAGAAGGATGGAGGCTGGAGGATGTGTACAGACTCCAGGGCGATANCCACTGCCGAGAATGGATGATCTGATGGATTGCCTAAGTGGGGCAAATTATTTTTCCAAGATAGATCTCAAGAGCGGATATCATCAGATCCAGATGAGAGAGGGAGATGAGTGGAAGACAACATTAAAAAAAAACGAGGGTTTGTACGAATGGCTGGTCATGCCGTTTGGTTTGACAAACGCGCCAAGCACTTTCATGAGGCTGATGAATGAAGTCTTGCGGGAATTCATTGGCAAATTTGTAGTCGTATACTTGGACGACATATTGATTTTGAGTAAGACGAAGGCTGAACACTTGAGGCATTTGGCTATTGTGATGAGAAGACTGCAGCAGGAGAAGCTGCTAATTAATTTGAAGAAATGCTCATTCATGAAGACGAAACTCATCTATCTGGGTTTTGTAATATCGGCGAATGAATTGAAGATGGATCCTGAGAAAGTTGAGGTAATCAGGAATTGGCCATCGCCGAAGAATGTTTTTGAGGTAAGGAGCTTTCATGGTTTAGCTAGTTTCTACAGGAAGTTCATTAGGAATTTTAGTGGAATTAGCGCCGCGATGATGGATACTGTGAAGAAGCGACATAAGGTTTTTCATTGGACCGCCGAGGCTGAGCGGAGCTTCAATCTGTTGAAGCGAAAAATAACAGAGCAGCCAATTTTGGTACTGCCTGATTTTCAGAAGACCTTCCAGGTGAAGTGTGACGCTAGTGGATATGCTGTTGGAGGGGTCTTGAGTCAGGATGACAGACCTGTGGCATATTACAGTGAGAAGCTAGATGATGCCAAGCTTAAGTACTCCACGTACGATACGGAGTTCTATGCCATCATACAGACATTGAAAAAGTGGAGGCATTACCTGATACCCAAGGAATTTGTGTTGTACAGTGATAATCATGCGTTACAGTTCGTGAGTCAGCAGGAGAAGCTGAATCAGAGGCATGCAAAGTGGGCGGAATACATGCAGAATTACACATTCATGATCAAGCACATATCGGGAGCTGCTAACAAGGTAGCTGACGCCTTGAGCCGAAAATGTTTATTGCTGCAGGAATTCAGGGTCAAGACTTTGGGTTTTGAGAATCTGAAAGATATGTATGCAGATGATGCAGACTTCAGGGAAGCATACGAGGCAGCCGAGAATCCGTTGCTCAGAGATCAGAGCCCTTGGATAGATTACCTGATCCAGGATGGATTGTTGTTCAAAAGCAATCAGTTGTGCATTCCAGATTGCTCTATGAGAGAGAATTTGGTGAAGGAGAAGCATAGCGGTGGATTAGCAGGTCATTTCGGGCATGACAAAACATTCGGCAAAATGAGCGAATCATATTATTGGCCGGGCGTGCATGCAGATGTGAAGAAATTTGTTGACAGGTGCAGGGTATGTCAACACACAAAAGGCCGAAAGCAGAATGCTGGGTTCTATCAGCCATTGCCTATACCTGAGAGGCCATGGGAGGCTATTAGTATGGATTTTGTGTTGGGTTTGCCGAGAACACAGCGAGGAGTGGATTCCATTTTTGTAGTGGTGGACAGGTTCTCGAAGATGGCGCATTTTATTCCGTGTCATAAGACTAGCGATGCGACCCACATCGCGAATTTATTTTTCAAGGAAATTGTGCGATTGCATGGATTGCCGAGAAGCATAGTCTCGGATCGGGATACGAAGTTCATAGGTCATTTTTGGAGGACGCTATGGAAGAAGCTGGGGACTGACTTGGCATTCAGTTCTGCTTACCATCCGCAGACAGATGGACAAACAGAGGTGGTCAACAGAAGCTTAGGAGATCTGTTGAGAAGTCTGGTGACTGAGCATCACAGCAGTTGGGATCAGATCCTACCACAGGCAGAGTTTGCGTACAACGATTCTGTAAATCGGAGTACAGGTAAGAGCCCATTTCAAATTTTGTATGGAACACAGCCGAGAGGAGTGTCTGAGCTCAGGGATCCAGAACAGGCTGAGACTAGCAGCGCGAGAGCTGAAGATTTCACTGAGGCGATGCAAGAACTTCACACGCAGGTGAAGCAGCGACTGATGAAGGCAAATCAGGAGTATAAGCGTAGAGCCGATCAAAAAAGAGACAACTTCAGTTTGGAGTTGGGGACATGGTTCTGGCACACTTGAGGAAGGAAAGGTTCCCAAGGGGAACATATAACAAGCTCAAGATGAAGAAGATTGGGCCATGCAAAATCCTGAAGAAATTCGGCGAGAATGCATATGAGCTTGAATTGCCAGAGGGCATCGGGATATCTCCAATTTTCAATATTTTGGATTTATACCCATACATAGCTACAGAAGCAGGCACTAGAACCGAGGAACCAAAAATTCAGTGGCAAAAACAATTGTCAGTTGCACAGAAACCTCAGATGGAGTGCATACTGGATAAGAGAGTAGGTAGAAAGACCAGGAAGAAGCAGTATTTTGAATACCTGGTGAAGTGGAAGAACCACCCAGTGGAGGATTCCAGATGGGAGACAGAGGCAGTGATCCAGAAACATGGGAAGACTGTACAGGAGCTCATGGACATGAGCCCATGAAATATTTTGAGCCGAGGAGTATGATGCAGGAGCATCCACACTTAATCAAGTGAACCAGCGCGTGGATAAAGAAATACAGCTGGGCAGTGCCAACACATACATTTTTGAATCACTTTGAAGATTGTTGCACCGCCATTTAAACGAAGGCATTCAAAGCCGAGCGCACTTGTATCATATTATAGATAGGAAGGCATTTAATGGTTTTAATGCTGTTAGATAGGAATTAACTGTAGATTAGACAGTTTTGTTTTTCGAGAGGGAAAATGGAATATAGGCACCCTCCTTTGTATTATTGAATTCATTCTGGATTATTCAGCATTAGCATTTAGAACAGGAGCAAGGAAAGCAGAGAAATTGTGAAGAATCCCCATGTATAGATATTGAATTAATAGGAAAGCTCTGATTCAATTCCATGGCTGTGATTATTCTCTGTGTGTTGTTGATATTGTGTTGTTGCATGCTTGCTTGTTGTTATGATTTCATTATATATGCTGTATATGTGATTTCATGGCAGGTTAGAAATCTGGGAGAGAGGCGAGAATGAGTTTCATTTGTTTCTCTGTCTGAGCCGCGAGATTCCTGCATAGAGTGCAGTTGAATTCCTCCGCATAGAGTGTGTTGAGGAGGCTCTACAGTAAACTCTTATTCTCACCATCCAGAGTTGTGTTAGTTTATTCAAACCATGCAGGTGACATGCAGGTTTGATTGAACATTCAGAGGCAAGCCTGGGAAAAGGAGGACAGGAAAGCATTGAGCCAAATCCATGGAGGTGTTTATTCTCCGTGTGCTGTTAGCATTATGCCTTTGTATATTAGCTTCCTGTTACGTACTTCTTTCATATGCTGCATACGTGATTTTGTGGAAGAATTGAAGTCTGAAGGTCTGAGAAGAAAGACAGGGGTGAAGCCTCTGAAGGAGCCAGAGATGATAAAAGGCCAGGATGGATAAACCCTTGTGAATTCCGGGAAAAGGAACCTCAGAGAATTTTCAACAAGGCGGAGGTTGGAGCGGAAGAAATTCAAGAGGAAGAGAATCGACGACTTGAATTTCTGTGAAGAATCATGAAGTCCTTTGGATCGTCGGATCTGGGAGAATGAGCGAGGGTCTTAGCCCTCAAGCATGAGTAGAACCTTTTGACTTTTCATATCGGCATATCGGGGGTTGGCGAGTGCAAGAGTTGCATGCACGTCGAAATCGCGATTCGCGATTTCCCGATTTGATCGGGACCGTCAATTGTGACGCTGACAAGTGGCACGAGATTCCGAGGAGCGGGACTCGACACTTCGGCATTTTCAAAGCCAAAGGGAGCACGGAGAATCAGTGAAGGCCCGATTTGCGACGGGTCCCGCCTACAACAGTGGGGAGAGTTCGCACGAGGTATCACGCATCGGCGTTCGGGGTTTTGAAAGGTAAGTGACTCACTACCTTTCATCTACGATTTCCCGATAGGGAATCCCCGACACACAGAAGTGTTGACCGTTGACCTCGGGGATCGAGATTCAGAGTTTCAAAGTGCACAAGGAGTGTATACAGAGTTCGCGACAACGCGAACGTCGAGATCCAGAAGTGCGAAGGGGAGATCGCCGAAGGAGTCCTATGGGTGACGAGAACTCCCGAGAGGAGTTGGGAGAGAATTGTTACTCTTCGGGCCGAGGTTAGTGAAGGTCCTGGTGGTGCGACCGCTCGCTGAGGGGAGGTTGCGTTAGTGCATAACAGGGAGCAAATACTCATGAGCATAACATCAACAATACACAGAGATACAACACCAGTCATGAAATTGAATCAGAGGGTCTCTTCTATTAATTCAATCTGTACATGGGTGTTCTCCCCAAGTTCTTTGCTTTGCTCTTCTCTTCTTGCTCCTGTTTGATAATAATACAATGATACAAAGGAGGGTGTCTATATCCCGTTTCCCTCTCGAATTCTACAACTATCAAATCTACAATTAATTTCTATCTAACAGCATTAAAACTATTAATTGCCTTCCTATCTACTAAGTACGAGATCTTAAACGCTCAAGGTCCCCTTTACAATACAAGTGCACTTCTTTATGAATGCCTTCATTAAAGAGCGGCGCAACAATCCCAAAGCATTTCCAAAATTTGTATAGGCGTTGTCCAGCTGTATTTTCTATTCCATGCGCTAGCTCGCTTGATGTGTTGTGGATGCTCCTGCATCATACTCCTAGGCTCGAAAAATTTCATGGGCTCCTGTCCATGAGCTCCTGCACGGTCTGCCCATGCCTCTGTATCACTGCTTCTGTTTCCCAGCTAGCATCCTCCACTGGGTGATTTTTCCATTTTACCAGGTACTCAAAATACTTCTTTCACCTGGTCTTTCTACCCACTCTCTTATCGAGTATGCACTCCATCTGCGGCTTCTCGACAACTGGTAATTTCTTCTGCCACTGGATCACTGGTTCCTCAGTTCTAGTCTCTGCGTCTTCAACCCTGTACAGGTATAAATCCGAAACATTGAATATCAGAGATATCTCGATGCCCTCTGGTAACTCGATTTCATATGCATTCTCTCCAAATTTCTTCATGACTCTGCATGGCCCGACCTTTTTCATTTTGAGTTTGTTATATGTTCCCCTTGGGAACCTTTCCTTCCTTAAGTGTGCTAGAACCAAATCACCAACTTCAAACTGAAGCTGTCTCTTCCACTGATCGGCTCTGTGCTTATACTCTTGATTTGATTTCATCAGTCGCTGCTTCACTTGACTGTGAAGTTCCTGCATCGCCTCAGCGAATTCTTCTGCGCTCGCACTGGTAGTTGAAACCTGCTCTGACTCCCTGAGTTCAGACACTCCCCTCGGCTGTGTTCCATACAAAATCTGGAATGGGTTTTTTCCTGTACTCCGATTCACCGAATCGTTGTACGCGAACTCTGCCTGTGGTAATATCTGGTCCCAAATGCTGTGGTGCTTTGTCACCAAGCTTCTCAACAAGTCTCCCAGACTTCTGTTGACCACCTCGGTCTATCCATCTGTCTGCGGATGGTAAGCTAAACTAAACACTAATTTAGTCCCTAGCTTCTTCCATAGCGTCCTCCAAAAATGACCTATGAACTTTGTATCCCTGTCCAAGACTATGCTTCTCGGCAACCCATGAAGTCTAACAATCTCTTTGAAAAACAAGTTTGCGACATGGGTTGCATCGCTGGTCTTTTGACATGGTATGAAATGTGCCATTTTCGAAAGTCTGTCCACTACTACAAATATGGAATCAACTCCTCTTTGCGTCCTCGTCAATCCCAGCACAAAATCCATGCTAATTGCCTCCCATGGTCTCTCGGGTATGGGCAATGGCTGATAAAAACTTGCATTCTATTTTCTCCCCTTCGCATGTTGACAAATCCTGCATCTGTCAACAAATCGTTTAACATCTGCTCGCATGCCTGGCCAAAAATACGATTCGATCAACTTCGCGAATGTTTTGTCATGCCCAAAATGACCTGCTAATCCTCCGTTGTGTTTCTCTTTCACCAAATTCTCCCTCATGGAGAAATTCAGAATGCATAGCTGATTGCCTCTGAACAACAATCCATCCTGGATCATGTAATCTATCCATGGGCTCCGATCCCTAAGAAATGGATTCTCAGCTACTTCGTATGCCTCTCCAAAATTTGCATCACCTGCATACATATCCTTCAGGTTTTCAAAACCCAACGTCTTGACTCTGAACTCCTGCAACAACAAACATTTCCTACTCAAAGCATCAACCACTTTGTTAGCAGTTCCTGAAATGTGTTTGATCACAAATGTGAAGTTCTGCATGTACTCTACCCATTTTGCATGCTTCTGGTTCAACCTCTCTTATTGACTTACAAACTGCAATGCATGATTATCACTGTATAATACAAATTCCTTGGGTATCAAGTAATGCCTCCACTTCTTCAACGCCTATATGATAGCATAAAATTCCTTGTCATACGTGGAGTATTTCAGCTTTGCTTTGTCCAGTTTCTCGCTAAATTATGCAACAGGCCTATCATCCTGACTCAAAACCGCTCCTATGGCATACCCACTCGCATCACATTTCACCTGAAATGTCTTCCGAAATTCTGGCAACACTAACATTGGTTGCTCTGTTATCTTTCGCTTCAACAGATTGAAGCTCCTCTCAGCCTCTGCTGTCCAGTCAAAAAATTTATGTCGCTTCTTCACTGTGTCCATCATCGCTGCGCTGATTCCACTTAAATTTTTGATGAACTTTCTGTAGAAACTAGCCAATCCATGGAAACTCCTCACCTCGAAAACATTTCTTGGTGATGACCAATTCTTGATCACTTCCACCTTTTTAGGATCCATCTTCAACTCATTTGCTGAAATAACAAAACCCAAATAAATGAGTTCTGTCTTCATGAAGGAACACTTCTTCATGTTGACCAACAACTTCTCCTGCTGTAATCTTCTCATCACAATGGCTAAATGCTTCAAATGCTCAGCCTTTGTCTTACTGAACACCAGTATGTTGTCCAGATATACGACAACAAATTTCCCAATGAACTCCTTCAGGACTTCATTCATCAATCTCATAAATGTGCTCGGCGCGTTCGTCAAGCCAAACGGCATGACCAGCCATTCGTACAAACCTTCGTTTGTCTTGAATGCTGTTTTCCATTCATCTCCCTCTCTCATGCGAATCTGGTGATATCCTCTCTTGAGATCAATCTTCGAAAAATAATTTTCCCCACTCAGGCAATCCATCAGATCATCCATTCTTGGCAGTGGAAATCTGTACTTGATGGTGATTTTGTTTATTGCTCTGGAGTCTGTACACATTCTCCAGCCTCCATCCTTCTTTGGACTTAGTACTATTGGAACAACACATGGACTAAGACTTTCCCTCACTAGTCCTTTATCCAGCAAATCCTGTACTTTCCTTTTAACTTCCTCATTTTCCTGCGGTGTCAACCTGTATGCGGCCTTGTTCGGTAAACTTGCTCCAGGTATGAGGTCCATGTGGTGAATCACACTCCTCATTGGTGGCAACGAACGAGGTAGTTCATCCACAATGATGTCAGTGAACTCTCCCAACAGTTCCTGAATCTCCTCCGGCAAATTATCCACTGTTGTGCTGGTTAGAACAATTTTCGACTTCCTGACCACAAAGAATTGTGGATCTTCCTTCTTCTCCATCTCTGTGAGAAGCTCCTTCCCACTCATGAGAAGTATCATACTAATTACTTCCAGCTTTTCCTCTTTATCCTTTATCAGAAGTAATATGTGTGTCCTCCCATCCTTCTCCAAAGTGTATGTGTTCATCCTCCCATCATGAACAACATTTCTGTCATATTTCCATGGTCTACCCAACAATACATGACATACATCCATGGGAATAACATCACACAGAATTTTATCTCTATACCCACCTATCTTAAATTCAACCAAGCATTGTTTGGTAACAATCACCTGGTGCCCTTTCTGCAGCCAAGATAATTTATATGGGCTCGGGTGATTGGTCGTCTCCAGCTCCAATTTCTCCACCATATCAGTCGAAACAATATTGTCTGTGCTCCCGCTGTCTACAATGACCTTGCACTTTCGATCCTTGGTTGTGCATATGGTTCTGAAGAGTCGGCTTCTCTGAGCTGTGTCCTCCACCTCTTTCTCGGGTGTCAAAAGGACTTTATGCATCCCAAGTGATATTCCGCTGTCTGCATCTTCGTTCTCAACATCACGCCTTTGCGCCTCAGTGATGTGAGCTTCTCCAGCATCCTTCTTCTTTTCTGGACACTTGAATGACTTGTGCCCATTCTTCCCACATGTGAAACATGTGATCACTCCTCCTCTTCCTCTACCTTGACCTCTAGTACGAGGAAGAGTATTCGCATCAGCATAATCACCATCCTGCTCTGTATGTTGTCTCTTCGGCTCAGCATATTTCTGCCTCTGCTGTGAGGTTCCACCTCTTTCCATTTTATTCTGAGGTTTCTTCCATTCCTCTTTGGGATTCTGAGTTCTTTCTTGGGAAACTGCCTTGCCTCTGGGCTGACTTCTGCCTCGCCCTCGCTATCCTTGCTTACGCCTCAGCTTCTCCTCGGCTTTCAGAGCCATCTGGTAAGCATCCTCAACTGTTCTGATAGTTTCCATGCTTAACTCATCTTGAATGTCATACCTCAGACCATTCAGGTATCTCGCCACCTTCTCATCATCACTCTCCCGATGACCTGCTCTGATATTGAGCTTATAAAACTCCTCGGTGTACTCTTTCACCGTCATCAACTTCCGCCTCAGGTTCTGCATTCGCCTGAACAAAGTGATCTGATAATCTTTGGGGATGAATTTTGCTTTCATCTTCTCGATCATCCTATCCCAGCTTTTAATCTTTTGTTTTCCCTTGGAACGTCTGTCAGCTTGCAGCTCATCCCACCATAAGGCTGCATGTCCCTTCAACTTGGTAACAGAATGCCTTACCTTCTTATCCTCTTTGATGTCTTCATAGTCGAAGTAGGTGTCGAGTGCTCGGATCCAATCCAGCAACTCTTCTGCATCCAGACTTCCTTCGTAAGATGGAATATCCATTTTGGTCTTGGAACTCATTCGGGCGATAAATTTTATCAACCGCTCGGTTGAAGCATCTTCTGCTGTGACTTCTTCCTCGTGTCCAGCTTCCTCTTCAACTTCGGAATCGCTAAGATCCCCAGCACCAGCTCCGCATCTTTGTGCTGTCTCCATCTCCTCGAGCCTTGCTCAGAGATCTCTCATCTGGCGCTCTATTTCTGGATTTCCTACCGGCCTACCTCTTCTTCGAGCATCCCTGTCCTCTCGATCAGGTGATTGCCTTTCTCTTCTCGGCGGCATGATGTAATCCCTGTCCCTGCTTCAGAAAGCAAAGATATTCCCTGCTCTGATACCACTCTGGTGCAACCGTCCCCGCTCCTCGGAGAACAATCGCTATCACCAGGACCTTCTTCCCTCTCAGCCCGAAGAGTATCAATACTCTTCTATCTTCCAATCGGAAGATCTGCACCCACAGTTCGCTTCAACAACCCCCCTTTCTTTTACTCAGAGGATTGAAACTTCGCTACTTGCGAGTTCAACCGTTGTGTACTTCCTACTCGGATCCCCGAGATGAGTCAGTCAATGCTGACTTTCTTCCGCTTCTATCGGGACTTCACTTTATCACCTTTCGCCGATTTTGGCACTAAATATTTGGAGTCCAAGCTCCCGAGATCCGATGCGCCGAGATGCCGACAACTCGCGATCTCGCTTCCTCGGAACCTCGCTGCTCGCGCGGTCAAATGACTCCTCCTTTGACCTCTGAGGTCCGAGATGCTGTTATCCGAAATATCGCTAACTCGCGACTTCACTGCTCGTGAGGTCAATTGACTTCACCGTTGGCTTCCGATGCCCGAGATGCCAAAATGCTGATATGTCGATTCACGAGTCGAGCTATACTCCTCGTGATTTCAATCGACGCTCTTGCTCTTCTGAGCTTCATACCTTCTCCACACACTTACACGATGACTTCCTTGCACCCCTGCAAGATCCAATGCCTCGGATTCTTGCGGTTTCTCCTCGAAGAATTCCGATGGTCCCTTCTAATTGCAAATTGAGCCAAGCGCTTATACCATGAAGCCCTATCCAACTGCACATGAATTTCCTGCACTTTCTCGAACACTTCTAGCACAACCTCTCTGTTCAGTCCTTCGACGAATTCAAAGGTTTATCTCTCCCGATATTTTCGACTTCAAATCCCTCAGGAAGAATTCCTTGCACACACCCTTTGCGGCTAATTTCCAATCACAACTAAGTGATGAAGTCTTCGACCTTGCGCACTCCTGTAGCAGAAATCCTTCAATTCTTCGCTCAGAATCGAAACCCTGAGACTTCGTATAGCCTGTGCACGCCTTTCATGGCTTTGATGCCAAATCTGCACTCTCAAAGAGATGAGAACAAAAGCTATCTCTAAGTAAACCCTGCAGTCACGCACTCCTTGCGGACAAATTCAACTGCACTCCTTGCAGGAATCCTCTGGTTCACTTAGGGAAACAATTGAAACTCATTCACTCATTCTCTCAGACTTCAAATAAAGCATGAAATCACATACACAATGTATAAAATCAAGTGCATAACAGGAAGCACATACTCATGAGCATAACATCAACAATACACAGAGATACAACACCAGTCATGAAATTGAATCAGAGGCTCTCTTCTATTAATTCAATCTGTACATGGGTGTTCTCCCCAAGTTCTCTGATTTTCTCTTCTCTTCTTGCTCCTATTTGATAATAATACAATGATACAAAGGAGGGTGTCTATATCCCGTTTCCCTCTCAAATTCTACAACTATTAAATCTACAATTAATTTCTATCTAACAACATTAAAACTATTAATTGCCTTCCTATCTACTAAGGACGAGAGCTTAAAGGCTCAAGGTCCCCTTTACAATACAAGTGTTCTTCTTTATGAATGCCTTCATTAAAGAGCGACGCAACAATCCCAAATCATTTCCAAAATTTGTATAGGCGATGTCCAGCTGTCTTTTCTGTTCCATGCGCTGGCTCGCTTGATGTGTTGTGGATGCTCCTGCATCAATTAGGGAGAGTGTTAGATAGAAAACCCCAAATATTTATTGCTTGGATTATTATGAAAATGGTTCTTCAATAACCCAATATGATCTTTATGTGCATTGTGCATCAAAACTCTTTTTACAATAAGAAAATATTGAAGGAGGGATTCAACATTAGAATTAAATTGTCATCAACATCACTCACAATATTCTTAATAATATATAAACACATCCATATCTTCTTCATGAGAAATAGGAGAGAATGATTTGATCATCTCAAATAATTTTAATAGAGTACCACAATTAGTAATAAAAGAGAAATTGATAGGTCAACCTCAAATATCTCATACTTAAAACTCAAAGTTACAAGATACAATTAAGGTCAACCCCGAAGCAATTCTTTGTGGAGTTTATTCATGATAAATGTTCTTCATTACCAAAAATTTGACAACCATGTATGTGGATGAAAATACTCCATGATCATACAAGAAAAGTCTGTAGAAAAATACAAGAAAAACACTCAACAACTCAGCCTTGTGCCCAACTCTGAGACTCAAGCACAAAGCTATGAGAAGTGGTGTAGAAGAATATAAATAATAGAAAGAATGGATAAGATGGAGATATATTTCTTTTGATCAGAAGTTTGATTGTGTATCCATGGATGTACCTTCTTCTTCCTCTGATATTCTACCCCGCCCCTCTGACAATACTGATTATTGGAACGTTTGATGAAGCTTCTCTTCTCTTTTTAGGAAGAGATTTTCTAACTACTTGAGTAGTTAGGGTTTTCTTCCTCTCTTGAAATTCCCGTACAAGTTTCTTCTTGAAAAATTCCATTTAATTAGTGCCTCATTAATTAAATTATATCATCAATATATACATATATAAAATGACTCCCTTTCCCTTTTTAATAAACTTTTATTTTCACAATTTAATTAATTTCTCATTTAAAATAGGAGGACTGTGTTTTAATTTCTGGGAATTATTATCAACTTTTTATCCATATAAATCACTTCTGATGTTATATTTATCATCTTATATTTCCAACAATATAAACTTTACGCAAATTCGTCACCCGGATCTCAAGATATGAGGTCATGAAGTTGAGTTATCACGCAGGTCCATTAAAAATAAAGATGGATGATATTTTAATTTCTAAGAAAAATATATCAACTTTTAGCACTTTAAAGCTATACCACCAGCTTCTACGTCTAAATACCTTTCTAGTGGTATAAATTTTGTGTGATTCGGACATCCAGAGCTCAAGTTATGGCCTTCGTAAGATCAACACTCAACCATCGTCGATCAAAATTGATGGGAAAATATCATCCCTTGATTTTATTTCTCCTCTTCCTTTGAAAATTTCAAATTTTCTTTGTAAAACATCTATCCCATATGCATGGTATCGTTGGAATATTTACCGTATATAATACTAAGTGTATTATATAATCAACAAGAAACAAAGAGGAGAAGACTATTGAGACTTGATAATTCGACCCCTTGAGAAATTGATGAATAAAATAATAATTTTAGAACCCAATCATCATCCTCGTCATGCCATGTCATCAATGTGTCATGCCCATGTGTCATCACGGGAATGGTCCACATCATTGCCACATGTTATCACACGGTTTACTTCCATGTGTCACAATCCTCATCTTACCATGTGTCATCATTTGAACAGATGCCATGTCACTACCATGCGTAACCACTTAACATTTTCCATGTGTCACCACGTGGATTTTTTCCACATGTCATGACCTCATTCATTTCCATGTGTCATATTCTCATTAGGTGGTTTTCATGCCTTGTAATAGCTTTGAGAATTTGGCTAAGTATGGGAGATGGGAAAAGAGGGGAGGAGGGAGAGGCGGCTTGGAGGGTTTGCAGGTCGCGGGGGTGAGGGAAAGGAGGTGAGTGAAGTTAACCATGAAATTATTGTGAACCTGCCAATCTGCCAACCCGCGGTTGGATGAGTGATCCAGAGAAACTAAATATAGAAGGGTGGTCGATCAAAATCACAAGCATCAAAAGAATGGAACATTTGGGAACCCAAGATCCGAAATGAGAATAAAAGTTAAGTGATGGTCGAAGTGTAGAATGTGGAATTTGAAGTGCAATGCAAAGGATGTGGAAAAGGGAAGGAAAATGTTCGAACCCGGTACTCGTGAATTTGAAGAAAACTCTAAGTGTTGAGTAGTGTGGAGGAGGGGTGAAGAGAGTGTAATATGTATATAGCGGGTTGGAAAGTGAGGGAGTGTGAGAATATGAGGGAATGTATGAGTCCACCAACCCACGAACTTGATGAGGAGATGAAGGAAGAGTCCCCAAAATATCTAAGTGTAGAGACTAGTGGAGCATATGGAGAAGAGTGGTGAAAAGAGAAATTGTTTTAAGTGTGGATATGGAAGGTGAGGGAAACAAATGATGAAAGTACTTCATATTTCAAAAATGGAGAGGAGAACATGATTCTTAGAAAAAATCTTCATAATATTTTCGTCGGACCTTTAGACCAGATCTTGAATAACTTAGGCATATGGAAATAAATTTCTGATCCGAAAAGTGCATGATGAAGTTGAGACTAAGCACTGCAGAGTGAACTTATCAAATTTCAAAAAATGTCTTCTTTTGATATCAAGGATTTTATGAATCCAAGAGAGGGAAAATATAGATGACCAAATTTTGGTAAAAAAATAGCTTCAACTGTGGGACAATGACCCCCTGTGGGTTACTGAGAACACCGTGATCTCAATACCAACTACCTTATCCATTGGGATATGGAGTCATATTCAAAATGAACTCTTATAATTCTTCTTCTTTCATGGAGTTATCTTCAAAATTCAATACAAATATTGCTTTATTATGCAAAACTGAACTGAAGAAACAAAATATATACAAACATGATCTACCTACTCTAACTTACTTGAAAGAAAGGGGAACCTTAGGTGTAGGAAGATTTTCAATGGAACCATTCAAGCATTGATATGATTTGTGGAATGAACTCCAAAATTCTAAGATATCTTGGGACTTGTACCAATGAGTTAGGGACACTCTCAGTATGTACTGGAGAAAAATTATACCAAATATGGTGAAGATTTGATTGCATTGTTTGGCCAACAATGCTCTGGAACCATAATTCAATCAAATCAATTCTTGGCTGAGGAGTTTTCAACATAAGAATGAATTCATCATTTTCTTTATTTACAGCCACTTCCAAGGTTCTTGATTCGTAAAAAAACTCTTGAAAATATTCTTCTTTCTTGTAAATGTGATCTTGTTCATCATTCTTCTCAAGATTCATTTCTTCCTTAAATTCTTCTTGCTGCAAGTTCTCTTGTGATGTTTCATCATCTATTATAAGGCTGAAATCTTCTTGTGTATTTGGTGGAGGCTCCTCAATTTCATTTTCAAATTTCTGCTCGAAATGTATTCATAGGGAGTATATAGGAGACTGAAATTTTCTTCTTGAAATTTGGAATTTTCATCTTCCTTTTCAGCAACATGACTTGACTTAAAAATTTCATCCACTCTTTGGTTATATTCTTCTTCAAAATTGGTCATTTAGTTATCTTGATTCCTTATGGAAGAGGATGGGTGGGAAACCACATTTAAAACATCAACAAAAACATATGAATGCACTTTTGGGATGAAATTTTTTGCAAATGAATTGTCTAACACATCCCAACTGGTAATGTAGTTAGGCATTAATGAACTATACCATTCAAGAGAATTCCCTCGTAGAGTTTGTAAGAATAATATACATGTAAAATTGTCTTCATTGAGGTTGAAATCATAACATGTACCTTTAAAATTAATCAAGTGTTGCTCAACATCTTTTGAAGCATACCCAAAGAATGTAGAAAAAAATTCAATAGGAATATTGTGTATTTGAAAGTCTATTTATGGTAGATTTAAAGGGGTATTATGAAATCACCTCCTTCTTTGAGTATTTCTCTCTTTTTCTAAGTCTTGCAAATCCATTGATGGGTTTGATGAAGAATATAAAGGAACATTATGATATGAATGGAACCTTTCATTTTTAATTTTTTCAATGGAGTTTCCAGGGAGTTCATTCTCCCAAATCTTTGGTGCTTCTCGTTTCTTTTTGAAATTACAAAAATGGTGAGCCATGCTTAAAATAAGAAAAACAATTCTTGAATCTTCTTATCGAATCTTTGAGCCATGGATATTTTTGGTTCCTCAAATATATTGAAAATAAATCGTTCCCCAGTATGCTCACCAAAAATGTTGACGGTTGAATCTGTTAGGGCCAAAATGACAACCTCATGAAGACATTAGTACTCCTTCATTTTTAGAGAGGTGGTTCTCCTCTTTGGATAAAACATATATCTTTGAATATCTTGGATTAGGGAGAGTGCTAGGAAACACAACCCAAATATTTATTTCTTGGATTTATATGAAAATGGTTCTTCAATAACCCAATGTTAGGGTCCTAACTCGCACATAGGTAGATCAATATATTTGGATGTAATAAAGGTCAATATTAATAAGGCCTTTCAATAAAATAGAATAAGGCAGATGTAAGAAGACCTAATAGAAG
>ML797168.1:63075-80096 GCA_009831015.1 Picea engelmannii | reverse complement strand
TACACCTCATGTATGTGCCAACTCATCAACTACTTGTCTCAACCATGTACCCAACATGTACCTCAACCAAAATCCCTCATCAATTTCATCATCCAAATCTGATTTGTAACTTTGTAATGGACCTGGTGTATATGATCACATACCTGCAAACGTTCCTTAACTTTAACAACAAGAGACTAGCATTTTCATCAAACTTTACTTTAGTCTCACATAACTAGTTTTGGATTAGTCAACAACCCTAACTTGAAACAATCATATCTATGTATCTGTAATGAATAAATATTTGAAAATAGTACACAATGTTCTTTAGTGTGTTTTATGCAATTCCTCCAGGTATCACTACTTGAAACCTCTCATAAAAGGAGTTATAGCAAAAATGGCATACCTTGTTGAATTTTGGCTTATTCTAGAGAGTTAACTTGTAGAGCGTGCACCACATGGAATATTTGTTATATGGATCTGAAAATTATACACATAATACTACAGACTGTATTCTAACCAACACATTTGGTCTTACTAAATTTGGATCTGTTATGAATAAGTTATGACATTTTTACCCGAAACACATGTTCTAGACTATTTTCAGGACTAGCCACAAACCCTATTTTCCACGAAGTGTAACTCAAAAAATACAACGAATCACAAGATGAAATTATTACCACAACTACTTGGATATGTTTCCTCAATGGCCTCCTAATTTCGTGGTCCGAATCATTCTAGAAAAAAGTTTATTGCGAAAATGGTGAGATGACCTGTAAATAACATACCTTATAAAGCATCATCAAAAGAATTTATCCTCCCTTGAATTTCGGCCTTCTTTACTTCATATTCCCTCTGAAAGTCAGCTTAGATATCCTTTGGTTACCTCAGTCACCTGTAGATATTCAATATGCTCAAGTGTGATCAAAATAAGAGAGCCTTGCCTCTTATTTATACTCTCAAAGTAGCTTCCTTAGAAGCATCTTCTAGGTCACTTTGCCCACATAGCCACTTTGTCCACATATTCACCTATGTCCAACTTTTCCCAATTTTCCACTTGTCCATGTATCCAATAGCCACTTGACCACTTAACCCATTTTCCTCATTTTAGGGTTAACCTTCTTACAACCACTTTCGATAGTTAGAAAGTTCTCCATTTACTTTATTATTTAAATAATCCTCCTTGACTTTGTCACTTCACTTTATTATTTAAATAATCATCTTTGACTTTGTCACTTCACTTTATTATTTAAATAATCCTTTTTGAATTTTTCACTTCACCGTATTATTTAAATAATCATCTTTGACTTTGTCACTTCACTTTATTATTTAAATAATCATCTTTGACTTTTCACTTCACTTTATTATTTAAATAATCCTTTTTGACTTTGTCACTTCAGTTTATTATTTAAATAATCTCTTCTTTGCAAGCACTTTGACTACTTTGACCTTTTGGGGCTTCTAGATGACTCATGAGGGTTCTCTAACTTCACATGGCCATAACTCTCTAACCGTGAGGAGTTATGTGTTGTTCCACATACCACCAGAAATGACATGACATGTACTATCCATATAGAATAGTATTACCTACAAATATATCAAAACTCATACCATTATACATCAAACAAACTTGGGTCCATTAACCAAACTTTTGTGCTACCGGAATTCTCTACCGAACTTTCTTCAAGGGTTGACATCAATGACAACCAACCCAATTTTTTTTTTTGTTTGTTAATTGGTCCGGACCTTCTTGGCATCGAGATTAACCTTTGGTTTGAGAAACCGCGACTTAGGGGCATCTAAGCCATCAAAATCACCCAGGGATCGCACCCGGCCTGAGCCACACCAACCCTTAACATGGTTGGATTTGTTTTCCCTGCAGGTTTCGAACCGGTGACTTTTCAACACGGATTGGAGGACTTTAAGAGGTAACACCCTATATTACCACATTCCTAAGAGGTTTAGTCAAACCCCTACCAAAAAGAAACCTATTGTTGTTTATAGATGTTTTGGAAATATGCATTGTGTGTTGCTAGTGTTTCCAAATAGAGAAACTGACTTCACTGTGTAATTGTACATACCGTTGTACAATCATAAGATTGGCTTACCCAGGCTAAGATGAGCCTATGGAGAATAATACTTCTAAACCTAAATTTTCTGCATAAGTTCCTTGAGTATAAGGATGTAGATTAAAATACAGTTGGGATTTTACCCAACGAGATTGAATCATGGTAGTCTTTGGAAAAGGAATCCTATCATTTATTTGTGAAATGATAGTTGATCCTATAGGAGTGGGATTATGTTGATGGGCACTAATAGAAAGACTTGGATGTAAATGGACATAAAGGATCCATAGAAATAATAATTATTGCTTTGATGAAGGGTTAAACCTTGTATATGTGTATAATCCCTCACGATTAGAGGAATGAGTCTAATGACCATTCTACAACTCTCGGGTTTTGAAGGGAGCTGAGAAACACATTTTATTTCTGGGTACATGAATTGTTGGGTAGGTTTTTTATAATCAGGTTGATAAACAGAGTTGTCAAAATATAGAGTGATTGAGTGAGAAATCACATCAGCCTCCTTTGCTTGGTGGATAGGAAACTAATATGCCAGAATTCTTGTGGGAGGGGGAGAGTGGCCTCCATCTCTGACTGTTTCTAAATAGAAGGAATACTTTTAGGTGTAATGGTTAATATTGATCTTGACCTAAAGATACTATGGATTTATGAACTAGGTTACTTAGTAAGTAACGTAACTCGAAATTGGATTTGGGCTTTAAGGGAATAGTCCAAATGTTATTAGACATTAAAAATTTATTATAATTAAGGTAAAATGGTTGACTAAATGTTGATCCTGAATGTGGTAAAGGAAATGTTGGGGCACTTCTATAAGTTCAATGGGAAATATTGACATCCAGTGGTGGATGGTAGCCATATAGATATAGTTGGAAGCTAGATTGGCCGCCCTATTACCTTGGGCATGGTTTTAATTTCCCATATTGTATTTATAAGTTGGGTAATGATCTATGGAAATCAAGGAAAGAGTGTTTTCTTGCTAGCTGTTATTGTACATAAGAGAGAAAAGTAACCTTTGTTGGTTATTAAGAGAGGGAAACATCATTACGAGTTATGACTATGATATTAGTCATGTAAGTGACCATAATCTTTAAATAAAGAACACTAATGATAAAACTAAATTATCAAGGTGAATAAAGAGGTGCAAGAGATGCACCTTCATATACACAAATATGTGTATACATACTTACAAGAATAATATGACTGGATTCTCTCAACTGAGAGGGAAGCTCGATGTTGAGTGTTCCTATGAGATTTATCATAAGAATGATTTGAAGATCCTTGGGAGAAGGATATAGAAGTCTGATATGTCCATGCGTGTGAATGACATGGAAAAAGGTGCTAGAAATGAGCTTGCATGATGAATGTTTGGACGGTGTGTGGTTATGCTTGAGTGCATGGATTTAATGCATTATGAAGCTTCTTGATATGAAGCCTGATATTAATATCAGTTAGGCATGAATGATATTTAATGTGAAAGTGATGCACATGTATGACGTATGATTATAGGTATACTAAAGGCATGAGGTGACTCCCTAAATGAGTGAAATGAGGGACAGCCATTACTCTTGCCAAGATTGAATGAATACCATGGATGTATGGTTTAATCCATTATGAAGAGTCATGAAAGTTATGTTTTGAATGATAGCTTGAGGGAATGTACTCCATTTCCCCAGGAAAGGCCAGTATAAATAAATGAAAGAGTAAATGAGCAAGGATGGTCTGTTGTCAGGATAAAGAGGCAAATAATTATTCCTTGAGGATCACATGAGAATGATTTTGAAAAATCATGACTTGACTAATTTTGAAGTAGAGATGTATGTAGGATGTGAAATACACCCATGGCAACTACACATAGGATTTTGATTATGCATATGGTTAAGTACATCATGTATGTAAGTTAACAAAACTAGAATATGTGTGGATACATAATTTTGATGCATGAAAAAGATGCATGTTTATATTCCTTATGGAATATTTTGTAAACAACTAAAGCTAACTCGAGGTTGAGGCCATCACAGATAGTGAAGGATATGCAATAATGAAGTTGCATGCTGAAGGAGTTCCTTGTGGAGGAACTGTGTGAAGACTCTGTTAGGAGAACAAAGTCACAACCTTATTGACTGTTGAGAATTAAGAAATTATCTACAAGCTTATATATATATATATATATATATATATATATATATATACAAGAATCCTGGATTACATTTTGAAAAACATCATGTAACGAATAGAAGACTAATAATGAATCTTGACCATTCTAAAAATCGAATGGTAATGTTAGGATGCACAGGTTCATGATTCATTATGGAAAAAAGGATTTTCTATTAAAGCATGTTGATGTCTCCTAAGAGTTAGGATGATCCTAACCAAGGTTTCTCAAGAAAAGAGTAGAAAGATCACAATAAGAAGTAGATTGCAGAAATAAAGGGGGAGAAAAGGAGGAACACTTTTCTCACCCTAAGAACCTTGAATTGTGTAACAAAGCCATAAGTTTAAAAGAACAGTTGTGGAAACCAGTACAACTGGTAAAAGGAAAATAAACCCCCTAAGTATGATTAAATGAATAAATGAGTGTGTTTGACTTAATGGGCTTGGTTGAAGCCATGATTAAGAAAAGGCAGTGAGGCCTTAGAAATAACTCAACTGGGATGAAAATTCCCAAACGGTGTCGAAATAATTGGAAGAAGGGGAGAGCCCCCAATTCTTTTCTTGTCGAGTATTATGTTTTCTCTGGGATGAGAAAGTTGGTACAATAATGAAAGTAAACGGTTTTGACGCCATAGTGATGATGGTTTTATTGTTGTAGAAACAATCAAGATCTGTTTGTGTTGCACTCATTGAAATTTTTTAGGATAATGTGATGAAGTGCATAAAGATATACTAGGAAATTTTGAATATATTTTATGGATTTTAATGTGATGATACATGCATTTTATTCAATATTACAACTAATGTAATTATGACTATGATGATGCATGCTATGTATAGAAAGGAATTGGAGTTGTTGAGGAAGACAGTTGCCAACGATGGGCAACCTCAAGTAGAGGATGACCATGAGAAGGCTGCGATTGAAAGATTGTTGACAAGGTTGTAAAAGTCCCCATAAGGCATTGTTGATGAGTTAAAAATCATAAAGAGGGTGCTAGCAACCAAGAACCGGTATAAAAATTTCCATGCCTATGTGGCACAAGGTATGAAGGGATTTGGTAACAACCCCTTTTGAAATATTTTATTGTCTTAATGTTATGCATGAAATTTTGAAAGGCATTTGTATGACTTGGATACTGAAGTAAGGTATGATTCAGGAAGGAGAACTTGAATGATGGAGGTATGAACCTATGGTAGTAAAGACTGTTTGTAATCCTTGGAAGAATTTGTGAACTGATATGTCATGAATGCATTGACCAATTAAGGAATGCTTAAAATAATTCATGTGAAACCTTGAGTTTCATGAGTGATGATTTAATATTGTGATCGATTCAAAGAAAAAAATATGGTTATGATAAAATAATAAATATGGACAGAGAATCCATGTGGTAATAAGTTGGCTGAATTCCAACACACCTTGGTGAGAGTGCCTAACCTAAAAAGTGATAATCTGAAATCAATACAAGGGCACATTATGTGTGAACATGGACATGTACATTGACACATTGATTAAATTCACTTAATGTTGAATTGCATCTGGAAAGGTTGATATACTGAACCGATGAATGTGTAAGGAATGAAATTTCCCTTTTTCTTTATATCATCGAATAGATACAATTTATTTGATTGTCGGCATGAACAATCTAAGAATTGTTTTTGAACCACTGCAAGTGTGCAATGAAAATACAATGTGCATGAGAAATAACAATTTGTTTGGCTGAGGAATGTTGAAATTGTAGGGAGCAAAGGGTCTTGGATAAGGCAGTGTTGTAAGCCCATAAGGAAGACCCAAAATTGCCTGCTGAGCCAAACTGATATGGGAAGGAAAGTCCCATAATTGGTGGATTTGGTTCTATGCAGAACAAATCTAAAAATAAATGAGGAAATTGGAAAATCTATGGGTGATAGATTGCAATAAAATTCTGAAATTTAAAATTTATGATGATGTCTCATGAATTTCTGCATAACTATGATACAAATGAGAATACAAGATGTGTCTAGAAAGGATAGATGAAGGCTGTCAAGTTGGAAATCATGAAAAATTGCTACTGCTGAGCTGTGAGAACCTCGTGGTAAGTCATGATCTCCTGGAATATGTTGTGTTGTGGTAACACAAGCCAAAGGAGACTTTGATAGTTCTTGTAAACTATTGATTGGGATCATGCACACAACGGGTATGTCTAGGAAAAACAATGAGCCTGGATAACAAGACAACCATGTGGATACAAATCCACAAACTGTGCAAATGAATATTGTGCAAGTTGTGAATTTTTTTTAAGGAATTTTATGCACAATAAAAAATTTTCGCATGAAACTATGATTAATGTGCTTGTTGTCCAATAATTATTGAAGGCAGGTGATGAAGGTTAATGTTTTGGAAAGGACTTAACCAAGGACGAGGACCAGGGTTTGTGAAGTAGTTGAACAACAAATAACATGGCATGTGTTATTGATAGATATAACATTGAGGACGATGTTCCTTTAAGGGGGAGGGAATTGTAACACCTTGTTTCCCCTAGTTTGTAAATATAACTATATTGTCCAATAGAATATGGAAAAATAAATATGTGTGAATGTTTGATTTAATGGACCTTTGTATAAAAGGTAAATGAATGTAAAATTTGTTATTTAATAGAAAATGGATAAGTGTTGCATGACTACTGGAAAGGGGGTGTGCTAAGAGAGACCACAAATGCTATGAAAGAGAGGGTGAAGGGGACCAAGAATGGTTTCTTTAACCTCCACCAAACTAGTACCTTACTGAATTTAATTGATCAAGACCAAAACAGACCTCTGACCCATAAATGAATTATAGTCAGGATGGTAGGTGGAAATACCTCCTCAAGAGTTAATGAGGGGATGGGACAGAGCACCCATCTGTAAGGATTTTAGACTTGACCACAGATTGGGAATTCAATCCACATGCAATATTGTTGAGGAAAAAAAGAAGGGAAGGTGTGGTGGGTAGAGGAAGGCATGTGAAGAGTGCATAGATGAGAGACTAATCTCTCGGGTTCAAAGAAGAACTAAGAGATGAGCATGTTTTGGTCACACGAAATGGATAGCAGGGTCATGATACAAGATGATAAATGAGGTTGTTGAGTGACCGAGGAAGTACTCAGGCGGTCCTCCTTTCTTGGTATAGTGAGAACCATTTCCAAGATCCTGCAGGAGGAGGAGAGTAACCTCTCTCCCTACTGTCGCTGAGCCAGAAGAAAGGATTATATCTTAGAGCATCGTGGTCTAGCTCAGGGGTGGCTAGTGATAAATCCGTTAGGAGTGAATGAGCCTATGATTGGGTGGAAACGAACACCCCTTTCAGAAGTCGCTTCACGTTATCTGGTTCTAATAAGTGTTCTGATACTCTATGAATTGAATTGGAAATAATGGATGCATTCATGTATTTATGTATCTATAAATGGTTTCTGTATTGAAATGGTTAAGTCATGTGTATGCATTTGTTTCCTTGAGAATATTTTGCTTCTTCTTGATTTTCCATATGCTCCAGTTTAACCCTCGAAGGTGTTTTCCCCAGGGAATTACCTCACAGTTCCATAATCAGAGCAAGCCTCTTGGCATTGCTATCGTCTCGGTAATTCCATGATATTTCCCTGCCCTGCTTCAGAACTTAAAGTTATGTGAACTAGGAAGTAACTTCCTTCAAACCAGTAGTCTAAGAGATATTAGGCTCGTGCCCATGGCCTTAACCAAATATTGGCTAAGAGTAGAGCTTATAGCTTGAGATTCATTAGAAGGTCCATATGACCAGGGTCTAGGAACCCTGCGCTAAGACCAAAGGGAGCTAGCTCTTGATGGTTTCAGAGCTTCGGGATCTCGAAGCCCTGGGATGTCAAACTTTACAACTGTCAAAATTACTCAAATGATGAAGATGTGAAAGGTTGTGAGTCATTGATCTGGGGAGTCCGTTGGGGCCCCTTCTCATCTGTTCGATCATCTAGAGGAAGGTTTCACATATGGTACTTCGGCGGAGTCCTGCCTTGGGAAAGCGGGGTGGAAGTGAAGACAAAACCTCCGAAGGCCGGAGCCATGAGGTGACTAGGACCATTGATCGGAGGAACCTTTGGGTTCCTTCCTAACCATCAGATATGGGAAATGGTCAGCCTGACACTAACCAACCTCGGGATAAAAGAGGAGTCTGCACCACCAAACCCCCAAATGTCGAACTCCTGAAGTAACAATAGTTGTATATCCATGGATCTACGTGGTCGAATCTTGACTGTGAGATCTGAGGGATGTTGGAAGGCTGTCAGTATGGAGTGACGTGGCATAATGAAATCACTCAGGAACACGTGGAACTCATTTTGAAGTGCCACGTGTTACCCAGATTCATACGTATCACATACCCGATATATCTATTGGAACGTGACATGTGTCACCTCCGATGAGGGTGTGTTTCACCCCTGGCCCTTCCACATGTTAGCTCATGGTACGTGCCCGCCTAGCCTAAAGGGTTGGTGAAATGATCGGGATCGCGGGAGCACGAGACTTAGGGACTCTGGAGGTTTTGGGGCATATTATGGTAGAGAGTCCGAATGACCCAAAAGCCGGAGCCACATGGAAAGATTATGGGACTTCGGAAGTTCAAAACTTTGGGTGGTCGCATGCATAGATAACAAAGAGTCGTTAAATGTCGAAGCACTGAAACACCGATTTCCTCCACAACTAATATATGAGAAAGATATTAAGTCTAGACATGGGATCAGATGGTGGATAATCTTCCACCATGGGGAAATGAACTAATAAAAAACACATGTAAGGTGAATCCACATGGGCACCATGTGGCCCTCAACCAATGAACGCCCGAAGAACATCAGAAAGGTATATCCGCTATTTCCGAGCTTAGTTTTGAGCATGGAGACCATGGTTGGAAATATTTGGACAAGAAGAGTGGGAAAGAATATATGCTAAGTTGGAAGTGCATGTGGATGAGAACACGTGAAAGTGATCCTAGTGGTTGAGCACTAGTGAGAGGGGTTCTCCTATGAGACGCAGTGAGATAGAAACATTGAAATCCCTATGGATGTGCCCCTAGTGGTTGAGCACTAGTGGGTGTATGAGATCCCTTGCTATATTTTTCAAGAGTCACACTTACCTATAACCCTATTTGTAATGTAAAGGGTACAGGTTGGCCCCACCTTAATGTAAAAGATAATTAATATGGTAATATTAATTATATTATGAGATATTGAGGTTGGCCCTATTGTGCCAATAGACACTATTATTGATAGATTCAGTCTAATATAAGTAAAAGTAAATTCCACATTGAGGAATCATATCACAAGTGTGAGTTTGGAAATTTTAGCAAACACTTTTTCTTGGGAAAAGTGTGCACCTCTCTTGGCCGCTAAGTTTCTAGGGTTTGTGAGCACCCTTTTGTGTGCTAGGTGTTTATGGTGGTGGAGGTATTTCTATTGAATAATATAACAAAGGATTGGTTGGGTTTTATTCCCTTGTTGAGAAGGGTTTACCAAGATACTTCTTGTGTACTTGTGCATGGTGTTTCTTCTTGTGATCTTGGTTGCTGCAACAAATTGTCTATGGTTTAAGTAAAATGCTAAAATGGAATGAACTTCATGCTTAAGCCTAGCTTGTTGAAAAATCAACATGGAATCAGAGCATAGGTCTTGAAGAACCCATTGCACAAACATTAAAGCAGTCGTCCTCCCTTTTCTGCAAATCCATACGACCCTCTCTTGTTTGGCCTTTTCAACACTTCACACTTGGACGTGGGGCTGAAATTTGTACAGGAGGGTACAAACTCCTTTAGCACACCTCCAAAATCTCTTAAAGTGAAATTCCAAGATTTTTTTATTTTTGGCCCTCGGGTTTCTAGGGTTCCGCAAATATCTAGGTTTAGGGTTTCTGCAGCTCCTTGAAGAAGCCTTCAAGATAACCTATTTTCTTATGACTTTCAAGGCTTATTATTGGTAGTCATAAGCCCAACAAAACCTAAGGTTGCTATCCCAACCTAGCCATTAGTTTTTCTAGCCCAGTTGACAAGGGTTTGTGAAGAATCTAAAAATATGATGGAAGATAAGATTGATGGATCAAGCAAATTCAAGTTCCTAGAAGAAAATACTTCAGAGGAAGACTTATTGTAGGTGATAAAAAAGGGTTTACCAGAGACACCTATCAATGAATGGAAGGAATATGACATCAGGATAAGGAATCCAATCATCTACTCAAGCCCTTACACTGAAGGGTCGGCTTCAAAATAACAAATATGACAAAAGGTGACACCATGACTATATTCTTCATAAATATATAAGAGGACAAAGATCAACCATGTGCCATTGGAGAAATCATATCAACATCCTCGGGTATGCACTTGTATATATTATTTGTATCATTGTCGCGAGGGAAATTGCAGGAGGAAGGAACCTTTGCTAAAGTCATGGATCCAGAAGGATCTCAGTGCATTCAGAGGAAAAATACATTGGAATTGAAGACTCCAGGTTTGATTGTTTTAATTATCATGCCTCTAACCTACATTTCAAAAGTTGGTACATTAAAAATAAGTGTTGTAGATGTGACAACAATCCTTAAATTGTTTTGATTTTAGATGTGTACTCATTATTCTCCTTTAGGAGATATTCTTGTTTTGTTTCCTTTTGTTTGTTCTCTTGTTTCAGGCAGGTTAACAACAAATGACTATGGTTATACTTCAGACTTCAGAGGGAGTCAAAACTATTTGATAAGGAGAAAGAATAAAACTATAATTAAGGAAATCAATGAAATAATACATGATCAGAATCTTTCTATGATTCTATGGGCAGAAGCATGCATGACATAGTATATGAGTCCTCACCATATTTTGAAGAACATAACTCCTGAAGAATCCTTCACCGGAGTGAAGCCCAAGATTTAACACTTTAGGATATTTGGGTGCACAATGTATTTTTCATGTACCCAAAGAGAAAAGGTCCAAGCTATACCTTTCAGAGAGAAAGGATACATTTATGGGATAGCAATGAATATTTGAAGACATATCAGATCTACATACCTGGTCAGAGACATATCGAGACTAGAAAATATGTTGATTTTGAAAAAGATATAACCCTTCAAAGATCCAGAGAATATCAGATGGAGATTGACAGTGAGACAATACCCTCTCCCCCTTCAATAGTTCAAAGGGAGACAAGCATTATTCCAGTTGATCCAGTTGCTCCATTTGATATGCCCAGAGATATTGTAGTAGGGCATAAATGGCCTACCTAGGCTTGAAAAACTCTGCAAGAGGTAGAGGAACACACAATCCCCTCAAGGCACATCTCGAGAAAGAAAAGCAATTTTTAAGCTACTCTTCATCCATGAGCCACATCATTGATTCTGATCCTTCTTGACATGAAGAAGTGACAGGTGAACATGTATGAAAAGTTGCCATGAAAAGAATAATATAAGTATACCTTAAATAATGATGTATGGGATATTGTTCAGATACTAGAAGGGAATTTTTTGGTGACTTCCAAGTGAATCTATAATATCAAGTATGCAACTGATAGAAGTGTCAAGAAATACAAAGAAATATTTGTAGCCAGAGGATTCCCACAAACAGAGGGAGTTGTCTATGATGAGACACTTTATCTAGTAAGCCCGATACACTTCCATATGTACCACCATCCATGAGTTGGAACCCACATCAGATGGATGGATTCTTGATGAGTTGGGCTTCAACAAGAGTGTTGCTGATCCAAACCTACATTATTACGTTGTTGGTGACGAGAGTATGATTTTGGTGACTTATTCAGAAAGCCTTGACTTTTGATTTCGAGATGAAGGATCTGGGTATGATGCACTACTTCTTGGGACAAGAAGTATGACAGAGGACCGATGAGATTTTCCTGAGTCAAGGAAAATATACAATGGGGATATTAAAGAAGTTCAGTATGACAGAATACAAATTCATACTTACACCGATGATGAAGAAAATAAATGATGATGATTCTATCAAGATTGATCCACAACTGATTGGATCACTGATGTATTTGGTTAACACCAGACCCGATTTATACTATGCAGTGAATGTACACTAGTTAATTCATGAGTCAGTCAAGACAGACTCACTGGATATCAACAAAGCATGTATTGAGATATATACGAGGCACAACTTGATATGGCCTGAGATATGCCTCCAGTGTGGACTTGAGTTTGCAGGGATATGCTGATGCAGATTGGGCATAGAACACAGTGGACCAAAGGAGCACATCTGATTGTTGTTTTACTGTGAAGTTTTCCATGGTTTCCTGGTGTAGCAGGAAACAAAGCTCTATGTCCTTGAGTACCACAGAAGCAGAGTATATAGCATTGAGTGTGCAAAGAAGTGTAGCTTCACAAGATTATGACATATTTACTTAATCATGAGATGGATTCTATGATGATAACCAGAGTTGTGTGAAGCTCTTTGAGAACCCTTTGTTTCATTATAAGATTGAAACACATCGAGATAAAATATCATTTTTCAGAGACATGATGCAGAGGAAAGAAGTACATGTGAAGTACCTTCCTACACATGAGCAGATTGCATACATATTCACCAAACTGGCTTGGTGAAGGATACATCTCTAGCTGAGAGGGGGTTTTGATGACTACAACCAAGACAAAGTTCGAGTACTTCTGTGCGAGACTTGGCCTGATGGAAAATTCCTCCCTATCTAAGAGGGAGTGTTGATGATTACAGTTGCGTGAGACATCCTACATGACACATACCTGAGAGAGAGCCCTTGAGATGGGTGTGTGGCTTCTATCTGAGACAAAACTGGAAATTTGTGTTGGCCTCCTCCTTAAAAAGATTTGAGATGAAATTCGTATGATTCTCCTGTGTAACACAGTGAGAAAGAATATATGATGAGTCTAGACGTGTCTGTGGCTAAGCATAGGTGAACATGTGAAATCCCATGAGTTCGGTGCATCGTTCTGAGATAGATATGAAATGATGTATTAGCCTCCTTTGTGTATAGAGTTGAGATGATGAACTCTAGATGAATCTCTTGTGTAATACAGTGGGAAAGAAGATACGTTGAGTTAGACGTGCCCGTGGATGAGCACAAGTGAATGTGATCCTAGTGGATGAACACTAGTGAGTGTGGTTCTCCTGTGAGATGCAGTGAGATAGATATGTGGACATCCCTATGGATGTGCCCCTAGTGGCTGAGCACTAGTGGGTGTATGAGATCCCTTGCTATATTGTTCAAGATTCATACTTACCTGTAACCCTATTTGTAATGTAAAGGGTACAGGTCAGCCCCACCTTAATGTAAAAGATAATTAGTGTAAAAGATAATTAATATGGTAATTATTAATTATATTATAAGATATTGAGGTCGGGCCTATTGTGCCAATAGACACTATTGTTGACAGGTTCAGTCTAATATAAGTAAAAGTAAATTCCCCAATGAGGAATCATATCGCAAGTGTGAGTTTGGAAATTTCAGCAAACACTTGTTCTTGGGAAAATTTCACACCTCTCTTGGGAGCTATGTTTCTAGGGTTTGTGAGCACCATTTTGTGTGCTAGGTGTTTATGGTGGTGGAGGTCTTTCTCTTGAAGAATATAGAAAGGTATTGGTTGGGTTTTCTTCCCTTGTTGAGAAGGGTTTCCCAAGATACTTCTTGTGTACCTATGCATGGTGTTTCTTCTTGTGATCTTGGTTGTTGCAACAAATTGTCTATGGTTTAAGTAAAATTATAAAATGGAATGAACTTCATGCTTAAGCCTAGATTATTTAAAAATCAACATTCTCATTTTCTAGTTTTCATGCCTTGGAATATCTTTGATAATTTGGTTGAGTATGGGAGATGGGACAAGAGGGGAGGAGGGAGAGCTGGGTTGGAGGGTTTACGGGTTCCTGAGGGTGACAGAAGGGAGGTGAGTGAAGTTAACCATGAAATTTTCATGAACCTGCGAACCCGTGAACCCGCGGTTGGACGAGTGATCTAGAGAAACTAAGTATATAAGGGAGTTTGGTCAGACTCACGAGCATAATAAGAATGAGAGAATTGGGAACTTGGGATCCGCAATGAGAATAAATGTGAAGTGATGGTTGAAGTGTAGAATGCAGAAGTTGAAGTGAAATGTGAAGGCTGCATAAAAGGGAATGCAAATGTATGAACCTGTGTACCCATGAATTTGAAGAAAACTCTAAGTGTTGAGTAGTGCGGAAGAGGGGTGAAGAGAGTGTAATATGTAGATAGTGGGTTGGAATGTGAGGGAGTGTGAGAAGATGATGGAATTTATGAGTCCACCAACCCGTGAACCCGATGAGGAGATGAAGGAAGAGTCCCAAAAATGCCTAAGAGTAGAGACTAGTGGAGAATATGGAGAAGAGTGGTGAAAAGAGAAAAATGGTTAAGTGTGGAGATGGAAGGTGAGGTAAATAAATGATGAAAGTACTTCATAATTCGAAAATGGAGTGGATAATATGATACTGAGAAAAATTCTTCACAATCTTTCCGTCGGACCTTTAGACCAGATCTTGAATAACTTAGGCATATAGAAACAAATTTCTGATCCGAAAATTGCATGACAAAGCTGAGACTGAGGGCTGCAGAGTGAACTTATAAAAGTTCAAAAAAAATATTATTTTCATATCAAGGATTTTATGAATCCAAGAGCGGGAAAATATAGATGAACAAATTTTTGTCAACAACTACCTACTAATATAAAGTAAATGCTACAACAATTCGTATAATTTCATCTTCAAATGTATTGGAAAAGATAAATTTACTCCATACACCAAGTCAAATGAGATCCTTTTGGTATCTTCCTTTTTGGTGTTTCGATCAAGCCATAAAACAAATTTAATCTTGCTCTCCCAACTCTTGTTATCATCTCCCACAATGCTATTCACTATTCTCATCAATGTTTTATTGCTAGATTCAACCAACCCATTTCCTTGTGGATAATAATTTGAGGAATGCACCAAAACAATGCCATAATAAAAAAAAAACTTTTCCAACTCAATAGACCTGAACACCTTGTCATTGTCGATGGTGATTTTTCTAGAATGTCAAACCTTGTGATGATTCTTTCCTTTAAAAATTCAATGTCTACTTTGTGGTTTTCCCTCTTCATTGGTATTTCCTCCACCCACCTTGTGAAGTAATTTGTCACTATGATGATCCATCTAAAACCATTTCTAAATTTTCTATGAAATTATCCAACAAAATCAAGCTCCCACTGTTGAAAAGGTGCTTCTACTAACAAAGATTGCAATGGTAAGGAAACCAACTTTGTATTCCTTTAAATAATTGACAAGGTTGGCATGACTTGAAAAAAGTGTGAACATTAGAAAAAATATTTCTCCAAGGATATCCTCCCCTCAAAATTTTATGGGAAAATTTCATGGCTATAAAATGTCCTTTGGATAATGCACTATGCAACTTGATCATAACATTCTTCACCTTTGTAGGATGTACACACTTGAGAACCAAACTCTCCTAGTTCCTCCAACCTAATGTTCCTTGGATCAATCAATACTTTTCTACCTTCAACCTTAGTGCTCTTCTTTTGGGAGTTGACAAGTGATCTTGGCACAATAGATTATATAAATAGTAAATGATGTCCTTGTACCACTCATGTTGCTACAAGTATTCATTCACCATTGAATTCATCTTTGGATTTGTTTTACTTTTAAGGTATAATGCTTTCTCATTTCCTTTTGTCAACTTTCTTGCCAATCCTTGACCTTTCACCAATTTAGTTTCTTAATTTCCAAGTCATACTCCTGGATTTTGGATATCCACTTTCCTTGAATACCCAACATTCTCTCCAAGATAAGATATCCTTTATGACTAGGTGAGAATTATTTTTAACTATCTTAGAGTACCCTACATACTTTTTGAAATTCTTCATTCTTGGACTAGGGCATAAACTTGCTTCTCAATGATAGCGTATTTATATTTATCTCCTCTAAGTCATTTTATCATAAGTATATAGGTTGCTCCAAATCTTTCTCATCCTTTGTAAGAATAAACTTGTAATTTTGACTTTTGGGGAAAAGGAAAATATATACAAATATTTTGAATAATAAGGACTTACCAACATTGGTGTTGTTGCAATAACTTCTTTGATATTATAGAATGCCTCTATGCTTTCCTCACTCCATTTGAATTCTCGATCTTTCTACAAACTTTCTGAAATAGACTTGGTGATTTTAAAGAAATAAGGTATGAACCTCTTGATGAAATTGATTTGACCAAAGAAACATTGCACCATATTTTTGTTGGAGGGAAATGGTGTCAGGTGGATTACTTCTATTCTTCTTGGATCAATTTTGACATTGTCTTTAGATACAATGTGGCAAAGAAATTTTCCTTCATCCACTCTGAAGGCTGATTTCATGGGATTCATGTATCTTATATTGTTGACATATTTCAAAAACTTTCTTGAGACAATGGACATGTGCATGCCTTTCCTTAGAAAAAATAGTCAAATCATCTTGATAAATCGTAATAATCTTACCCATGATATCCTTGAATGTATAGTCCATAACTCTCTAAAATGTGGGTTTGACATTCAATAAACCAAATGGCATCCTAGGATATACAAACGTCCCCCATGACATTGTAAATGTTATCTTATGTTGGTCGTTATCCTTCACAAGTATCGGGTTATAACTTGATAAACCATCAAACATAAACATCATACTTGACCTAGTAACTTTTCTCAACAAGTACTCCATATGTGGGAGTGGATAATTGTCTTTGAGAGACAATTAGTTCAAGTTTATGAAGTTGACACATAGACCAATTTCTCCACTCTTCTTTTTAACTAGATCCAAAACAAAGT
>ML797168.1:44766-58248 GCA_009831015.1 Picea engelmannii | reverse complement strand
ATATATATATATATATATATATATATATATATATATATATATATATGTCTTTTATTCAACTGGATTGACATGTTCTTGAGTCGTGATGTTGACTGGATCTATATTTATTCATTTCTCTACAACTTGGATTGTTACAGTTGATGATTCCTTTATTTCAATGGGAAAAATCATTATTTCATTATCAATAAGTGATTTATTTTCAACTTTTAACTTCTTAATTTGTGTGATCAAGTTTTGACTGTGATTCTTAAGCCAAGAAATTTCTTCACCTTTATCTGCAATAATCATATCAAATTCTGTTTGCACCTTTTGTACTATCTTTTTATTATTTTGAAGGATAATATTTGAGATATCTTTAAGGTCTTCTGATGTAACTGGATCTAACTCCAATGTAGAGTCATGTAATGTTATCTTTTTCTTTTTATAGGAAAATGTCAAAAAAAAAATCATGTTTAAAATGAAAGTCCCTAGTGCTTCCACCTAGGGTGAACTCAAAATTATGTCACTGTCATAAAAAAATAAGGATCTAATAATGAATTGTGATACAAGGGTATAATCTCTAGTGTTTAATTGTAGATTTCTCATGTCATATTCTTTTTCGTTCCATGAGTCTATCATTTCAGTTATATTTGAATCAAGAATCACTAAATGATTAGCACATTCAGTAATAACATAATTACTATACTTAGTAGGAGCAATAGGAATAGTAATATATTTTCCTGCAAGTGCCCCTTTGATTTTAAGTAGCACTAAAACACTTTTTTCTACAATTTTAGGAAATCTTCCTTTTCACTTATTATTGGACTCCATTCATTTTCATCAAAATATGACAATATTTCACTAAGCTTGGCACTTTTATTATTTAGATATTATTTTTATAATATCCCATTTTTTCACTTATATAAAGAGTTTATAATCACCATCCTTTTTCTTTTTTACCTTCAAATTGTCCCTTTTATACTCATTTTAATAAAATTCCACACACACCTTTATTAATCAAATCCCCCCTTTTTTCTCAAGAGTTAAATACAGCTTGATTTAAAACCTTTCTCACAATTCAAACAAGTTCGTGATGAGGAGATGTGACCATATGGATAGTCACATGATGGAATTTAGGTGTACGAATGGTACATATTTCTTGTATGATGTTTAATTAGCTATACAATTTTAATTAAATCGTATGACAGCATATCAAAGAAATATGTACGACATGAGTATGTACGACGAAATTGGTACGACAACAAAATTGAGTCACCTTGGAGGATGACGAAGATGGTATGAAAATTCGATGGTTGAATAACTGGTGGCTATACATATGGATTGTCGTCTGATATGGTTGGTACAACTCTGTAATTAAATTCAACAGCTGAAATTTATGGCTGTACAGATGGTATAGTCTGCAAATTGGATGTCTACAAATTTTCAATTTATTTCAATTACATGTATATATTTTTTAATGTTGTCTTCTGTTGCAACTGGATCTATGGAAACTTTCTTTTTTTTCATCCAGTCATGATATTCTTCTCAGCAGTTCTCTATGTAATCTATATGAATAGGCAGTGGAATGATTTGAGTTTTCTTATGAAGTGATAACATTGTATAATCAGTGAATTGGCTCAATGATTCAACAATATATCTAGATTACAATAATTGGCAATGGACTTGATACTTTTGTATTCATGTTCTGAGCTTTTTGGATATATTTTTCTTTAAATTTTATTGCATATTATATATTCCTTCTTTTGGTAGCAAGAGGTGGTACCCACAATTTCAATTTTCACCCTTTGGATTTGTTGTTTCTGAGATTTTGGGCTCAAAGAATAATGTTAGGCATCCAAAAATTTATAATATTTTCTTTTACAATGATTTTGTACCTTCAAATTGAAATGAAACTTCAATAACTTAATGATTTAGAAAACATAGTGATTTTGTACCTTCAAATTGAAATGAAACTTCAATAACTTAATGATTTAGAAAACATAGAGGCAATATCTCTTCTTTTGAGTTTTATCGATAATCAAGACATGGAAAGTAGAATTATAGCAAACAAAATAAGGTATCCAACGCTGATAAATCTTACCTTATTCATAATAGAAGAAACATTAAAGGTACATCTTAAAGATGAATTAAGATTAGAAGATCCACCAAGATACAGGTCTTGTTTTACTTACAGTAAAACAGAGGAAAAATTGTCGCTGAATAGATATTCAATTATATGGACCACATTATATGTATTACTAAATTGCAGCCTTTCAATCCTTAACCACCATAGAGCGAAGAAAAGGAATTATGATGAAGTAGTAACACATTGAAAACACA
Source organism: Picea engelmannii (assembly GCA_009831015.1). Taxonomy (NCBI): domain Eukaryota; kingdom Viridiplantae; phylum Streptophyta; class Pinopsida; order Pinales; family Pinaceae; genus Picea; species Picea engelmannii. The sequence continues at coordinate 55,929 of ML797168.1, read as the reverse complement.
TAACTCAAATAAATGAGAAGCAGAATCTCTGTCTTTCCTGTAGATTTTTTTTTTAAGAAGTCTCTCTTTTCATCAGGCGAGGAAAATCCCTTATTATATCTCTAATATGCTTATTTATAAAAAATCGTCTTAACCAAAATTGGTTAGACTTCCACACTTCTAGCTCTCAAAATAGAAGAAAGTCTAGACTAACTAATTATTACAAAGATTCGAACATCTATCTTTCTTCGGGAAACTCCATCACTTGTTGGTTGTATTAAGGTTTATCTTTCCTTCATTTGCTCGTAGATGAAACTGTCTTCTGTTGATCCTTGTATTGTGTGTGAAAATCTAATAATGCAAATACGAACTTGGGGGGTTCTGTATTAACTTTCAATTAAAAGGTAAGAGCATTTTTATACACCAATGGTAAACTCCTTTGAATATTTATAGCAGCCTACTGAGTATTATGATATTGTAAACTTTGTTTGACGAGAATATCATTAAGACTTGAAAATTAACATGATTGACTTGCAAGATAGTATTTTGCATTCTCTCCCTATTTTTCTTCAAAATTTCCTTTATTTTTTCAACCTCAACTATACCAATAAAAGAGTGAACATCATCGAGATCTATTTATGCCATCTCTACATCCATAGGTAAAACATAATTTAGACAAGCAATTTTTTCTTCTTTAGCTAATCTTTTTCTTTCTTCAATATTTTTTCCCAAGATTTTAATGCCATTTCTCCCTTCAACTATTCAATTTGTGAAAAATGAACAAACCCTAGTATATTGAGATTCTTCTTCCACACTATGAGTTCCTAAAATTTGGATCTAACAGTGATAAATTCTTTCTCTTTGTCAGTGATAATTTGCAATAAATTATTGATGACATGATAATGTTTTTGGATAATATCCAAACTTTGATAGAAATTTTGATGAATTATATGCAATCCCTCATTTATCTTCAATGTTTATTTATTAAAAGTATAGATGTCAATAAATGTACTTTCAACTACAGTTATTCGGGCTTGCAATTGAATTATGAATGCATCTCTCCGAGAAATAGCGTTCTTACTCAAGTGTTGATCTTGAAGACTTACCCTTACTTTCTCCTCTAGTTGTTTGATCTGCTTCTTAAAACCTTGTTTGACCTGAGTTAGTTTAGAATTGACTTTCTCCCTGAAAATGAGCTCTGTTTGTCTCAAATCATTTTGCAACTACTCAATTATCATATTTTTCTGGTCAATTTTATCTCTCAATTTATCGATTGACCATAAGTTAAGCCCCTGTAAGAAACAAGATTTATGAATACAAATACAGAGACGAGATAAAATTATGGACCCAAATGGAGAAATGATACAGAGTTCAAATATTTTATTAAATCAAAATACAAGACACTGATTAATTCTACATTCAATCCCTAATAAAATTTGAATGACAGTAATCATGGTAAACGAATTTATACTTGACGACAACGAAGTTTATTCAAATATTTCACACTAATCATGTTTAATTTACCTTAATAATCATGATCAGTGAAGGTAGGTATTTTGACACTTTGGCGTTCAGGGCTTTGAATAGGAAATATTAAACATCTCCCGAAAGTCAAAGTCACACAATGATTAATTATCTTTTAATTAACATTCATTTTAATTAACCGTTGGTTTTCCCTTTTAAGCCTTAAATGCTTCAGAACTTTAGGACTCCGGAGCTTCGCAACTTCAGGACTATTGCAATAGAAATGTTTAAATCTATCTTGAAAGATGAAGTTGTGAAGTAATTACTTACTATTAATTACATCTAATAAATCAAGTTTTAACCTTTTAATCTCTGGTGCTTTGGTACTTCGACACTCTAACAGTCCAACACTTCGTGGATTTGTTGATCATATGACATCCCATAGGACAATCTTTCGAAGTGACGTGGTAAGATGACACCACATCTGATGACATGTCGTGAGAACATTAGTGACATGTGTCACCATGAATCATGCAAATTATGTCCAAAAATTCCCAAAATGAATGCCACGTGTCTCTAGGTATAAAGAATGCAAGGTGTCAAAGGACACGTTAGCCAAGTACTTTACTTTATAAAAGAAATTCTAGGACTTCGGGACTCCAGAGCTTCATGACTTCGGGGTTTTTAGGACCTTTAAATGTTTGATCTTAGAGAACCGAAGTGTGAAGTCCCGAACTGAAACTTCAAATGAGAATTATGTCGTTGATTAAATATTTTGTAGCTTTGAATCTTTAAACTCCCACGAACCATCGATTTCGATAAGCGTTAGGTTTAATGGCTAAGGATTGATCCGCCCTATCAAAAATGTAATGAAAATTGTATTAATATATAAAATGATAATTCTAAAGATAAAAATTTATTTATAAATGACAAGAACTAAGAAAAAATTAAAAAGAATTCAAAATTTGAATTTTTATTCGAAATTTTGATTTATGTTCTAACATAGGCTCCAACTGGGGATGGTGGGTTCTTGTGAGGCACTAAAGAACAACAAACCTAGTGCCTTTATTGGGAAAATGGAGTCATTATTTCTTTTTATTGAACTAAATATTTTCTTTTCTTTATAGATTTAATCATATATAGAAGTAACGAAAATAACCATATCTAGAAATTTAGAACACACTTCATGATAAATCTGAAGTCAAGCTAATAATAATTTTCTTTCTTAAAATTTACTCAAGAATTATCCAGGATAATCAAAGTAAATTTAACTAGAATATCATACTTGTACTAACTTTCTTTTATCTCAAGGTTATAAGGATCTTATGTGGATTTTATTAAGGAAACCTAATTGGATCAGGACATAAGTATCACTGAAAAATAAATAAATACTAGAGTATGTGATAAATATATGTAAGACAACCTCATAAATGTCATAGATATTTCTTCACTACAAATAGTCATGTTCAGTACCCCAGTGAATTTATCTATATCTCCCAAATTGAATTTCCTTTCACCACTTCAAAAACATGCTTCTGTTAGAGTGAGATGATGGCAATCATTATATGAATTTCCTTTCATAATCTCTATTTGGACAAGATGGGGGCAATCGATTAATGAATTTTCTTTCATCATATATCTTATTTAATTTTATTACTTTGAAGTGGGGGAAATCAATGTATCTAAGATACAAGGGATGGCATCTGTTTTTGATCTGATGTAAAATTGGTCTTTCTACAGTTTTGAGAATACTATGAGATTAGTTTTCTTTCAATTCTAGGTATACCTTCACCTATAGGCAAATTATATTAGAAAATAATTTATTTGTTTAAGGATGAACCTTGAGAAAACTCATCATCTATAATCTAATATTAAATCTAAATTTACTAGGATTAGCCTAGATATACCTTTCAATTAGAATCAAGAAATAGGTAAAATCTTTGCCAGACTTGTTTAAAAAGCATGCTTTAATTTTCTAGTATTGGCTAAGTTTATCATTTATATAAAGACTAATATGATTAAATAAGAAAGGAAAATATTATTTTTTAGTAATGCTAAAGTTAGGGGTGACAAATGAAGGAGACGTTCTCATTATCTCCGATGGACGAAATATACTTCACACAAATTTCTTTGTCAAATCCAAACTCCTGCTTCAATCTATCCCGCAACAATATTCCTACCTGTCAGCATTTTTCATATGATTATTTTCTTTGTTTCCTACCAATGATGATCACATACTCAATTAAAATGAGGTTACAAATATCCTCTTCACCGCCTCTCCAGTATTCTCATTCAATAATGAGGCTATCTTTCAATTCATGGGAATTATCCCTCATATTTGTTATGAAAATGCCTTATGTACTTAACGAAATAATAAGGAAAAGAAAGAGAAGTATTTACCATATTTCCCTTGGAGTTTTAAGAAGCATTAATTATATTCATCACTTTATTCCATAGAATCCAATAGAAAGGAGAAATATGATCCACAACCGTGATTATTGTGAGTGCTTCAACTGTGCAATACATACTCTTCAGGAAAAGGTTCTGGAGCAGACAGAAACAATCCAAGAGCTCCGGAATTCAAATGATCAACTTCACCAACGGTTCTAGTCACAGGAATTGGGACATCGTGAGGAATTGGCAATGATACTGAGAGTTGTAAGTTAGAATAGAATGCGTTTAAGCTCTCATCACTGACAATTAAGAAAATTTATGATACAGGAGCATCGCTCCACCTTAGCACATGCGCCATCACGCAATGGAGAAAGGGAGAGGCGTCAACCCTCCCACTTTTAAATTTTGAAATATGATCTGATGCAGATCATTCATGTTGTAAAGTTGTAAGAGATGGCCACTCCTTTGTACAGGTAGTGGTTGAGGTTTCCTTAAATGGTTTCCTGTAGCAAGCCCATGATGTAGATAGTTCTGGGTAGACATTTATAGAAGGTAGTTGTAGGATTACAGTGTCGTAGCAGAGATAGTGATAGCACTAAGGCAGTGAAGAGGATTAAGCTCGTAGGAGCCATTTTTGTAATTAAGGGGAGACAGAGGTCTCAAGTAGGAGAGGAGGCCTTAGGAGGTATTAGAAGTTCTGAGAGAGAACTTGAAGGAACTGAGACTTTGTAGCAGTCCAATTTTTGTAAGCACATTGTACAGGCAATTGAGATTAATACAAAGCAGTTTTTCCTGCCCATGATTTGTCTGTTTGTGTTTATGCATTTGAATGTCATTTGTATGTTGTAGATACAGGTGATAGATAGATTTTACTATATGTTTGTGAGTGTGTTGATTTCAGTCTGGGTTCTTTAGGCTGTGCAAGGAGTGCACAATAGAACGTTGGAGGTTTTGTAGCCAGCGCAAGGAGTGTGCATCTGAACTTGGTGGAGTTAGAAAAGAATGTGCCAGGAGGGCACACCAGATTGATCACAAGCTCAAGGGGAACCTCAAGGTTGTTGAACACCTTGGAGGTAAGATTGTGCAGAGGAGTGCATAGAGAGACAAAACTACTGAAGGTTATGTAGAGCTCGGCCAGGTGGGCATTGAGAGAATGCAAAGAGTGCATGAGAAGAACTATGTTTCGAGTTCAGAGATAAGGGAAGTGTTGGCCCTTGGTTATGGAAGTATGCTAAGATCAAGGAAGAAAAGGGGAAATGCGAACTTCACAAAAGACATAGTGACTGTTGCTGGGTCGAAGTGAGCAAAAGAGAAGAAAAGATGGAGCAAAGTAAGTCATTAGACGAGGATATCGAGGATTACAGATAAGAAAGAAAGAAGGATCGTGGACAACTCATCAAGTGGAAAAATCCACCGTTAGATTCTTTGGAGCACCGCGCAAGAAGGAAGGAAAGACAGGTTGGCGAAGCCCTAAAACTATGGGTCAATTTGACCTAGGGTTTTGGTATTTAGGGTTTTTGGACACCTAGGTTTCGGCCTAAGGATGTAGGTGAGCTATTGTAATGTATAAATAGAGGTCTAAAAGACCTGAGATGGGTTGGTGTTATGATTATTGTTGTTTTCTTTGTTGATGTGTGATCGAGTGAGTAGTAGTGTGTGAGAAAGAAGTGTTGAGTAAGAGAGCCTTCTGGTATTGTAAGATATCTAGTTGGGTGCGAAGATCAACCCTATAGCTGGGTGCATAGGGGGGGGAGAGAAAGAGAGGAGAAGAAAGAAGATCTGCTAGCTAGGAGCACAGACAAGAATTATATGCTTTACCTTAATATATTATAGCACAGTTCTGTGGACGTATCCCTAGAGAGGGGGTGAACCACGTATATTTTGTGTTGGGTGTGATTGATCTTCTATCTCTGTCATTGATATATTGTGATTGCATTACTGTTTTAGATCTGATAAGTAGATGTGCAGAGTAGATCTTAGTTGATAAGTGATATATGAATGTTGTGTTGTTCTTGTATTAGTCCCACTTGATATTCCCTTTGGTTGTAGACATCTCTATCATGCAACCCCCTCATAACTGCTTCGGGTGAGACTGCATATGCTTCACAGGTGTAGCCGAAAGGGCCAGTAGTTAGGGCTTGTTGGTGCGCTCTTGGAGCTGAAACCTGGGTCTACCCCTGTGCCAACAAATGGTTCCATTGCCGGGACAAGAATCTTATTGAGGGAATGTCAAGGTGGTTACCATCAAAGACAGAGACTCAAAAGTGGATAGAGGATCAAGAAAAGGACTTTATTGAAGCCCATAATAAGAACCCTAATATTAGTATAGAGGATTGGTTGGAGAAATATATCTTCGTTGATATACACAAAATTTTCTTTGGGGGAATCCATCAAGATCTATACGAGTGGCTAGCTAGATTAGTAGATACCCCATTTGAAATCCGATCTAGACCTCCTGTGGTTTGGACATCAGAGTTGATCAAGAAGGTCAAAAGAGTTGATAACACCATATCACGAGTAGTATATCACTGGTTTGATAGCACCATTGGAGGGTACATCACAAAGTTTGTTGTTGACAGAGTAGAGTCATACAACCAAGCTGAGCGATATTTCTTTAAGGGACACAAAGGAAAATTTTTACAATTCCTGAAGTTGAGACTCAAGATGATATTGCATGAGAAGAACATCTTGAAGATACAGTATATTGGTTGGATCTAGAAATGATAATGTTCAAGAATTCGGACATTGACAGCAACACAAAAGTTGGACATATGCGCAGTGGGAGAGTGTTCAGAGAAGTTCACCTTGCGAACATGATCAAGCAAAACTATGGGGACGAAAGTTTCTATAGTGGAGAAGAGGCAAATCTGACAAACGGGGAGAATTCAGAACCTGGTGGGACAGAGGAAGGGAAATCCAAAGAGCTTCGCAGGGGATAACCTAAAACTTTAGGAATTGTGAAGACCATTGAAGTAAGTACTTTTATCCCTCCTGTTGATTCAGTAGTATTAAGCAATCAGAGTAATCCCATCCACCAGAGCATCCAAAGCACCGTCACCAGTAATCCACCACATACTCAGTCAGGGACCCTAGGAAGATCTATGGCAGATGAGATGAGACTCCCTATCTTTAGGGGAGATGGATCTGAAGATCCTGACCAACACTAGTTCCTATGTGAAGTTGTATGGAATATTAAAAATGTCACGGATGAAGCTGTCAAAAGAACCTAGTTTAGTACCACTCTAAGGGATCTTGCACTGAGCTTGTACATGAAGATTGTTCAAGGAATTGCACAACCTAAGCCACTGAATCAGATTAAGAATGCGCTTATTGTAGAGTTCAAGAAACCCAAGTCGAAGTCACAATGTATTACAGAGCTAAAAGAGATCAAGAAGAAGGTGGTCGAACCTATTTGGGAATTCGATCAGAGATTCAAAACCTTAACAGACCGATTGACTTTTCAGATCCCGGATGAACAAAACAAAGAATGGTTCATTGCTGCCCTCTTACCACACATTAGAGTTCCCCTGATGCAACATAAGATTGCTTCGTAGTTTGAGGCACTGGAGATCGCCATGAAGTTAGAATCAACCCCTATGGGAGAATCCATCTCAGGTATGAGTCAGATCTTGAGTCAGCTAACTAGTTTGTCTCTGCAGGTCGAAGAGATGAAGAAAGACAAGGGAAAAGATAAAAGATAATACATTTGGTGTGTCAGATGAAGATCAGAAGGCCATGACAAGGAGAATTTCCCTCTATTCCATGAATACTTGGCCTCTAGAGCCTCAAGCCCTTTGAATCAATTCACCTTACCCTGGTGTGAGGTATGTAGAAATAGGCATCGCCCTGGTGAGTGTTATTACATGAAAAAGTGTGTTCAGACACCCACAAATTTGTATTGCACATTCTGTAAGTCCATGGGACATGATGATAGGGATTGTAGGGCTTACGATCTCATGCATGAAAGGTCGAGAGACATATACAAGATTCAAGGCAAAGTACCACAAGAAGGAAACACTATGCAGTATAACTCCCCTAGGAGAGGAAACTTTAATCCTTGCGGTGGATTCAGAGGAAGAGGACGAGGAGGAGGAATGGGTCGAGGTTGAGGAAATATAATCTGTTATAACTACGCACAATTAGGACACCTCGCAAGGGATTTTCAGAACCCTTGTACTACTTGCCGTTACTGTAGCTCGCTTGAACATGTTATAGAAGATTGTCCCGTGCTGCTAGCTAAGATTCAGGAAAGACAAGGACCTCAAAAAAACCCTCAAGTACAACTGATATATGCTGAACTTCGCAGAGTAGACCCTAGAGTGGTTGTTATAACTAGAGGAGGCAATTTTACAGGAGAAGACAGACTGACCCCAGGGAAGATTACGGAAGACTTAGGAATCAGGAAAGCTATAGAGAAGACACAAATGTTTGATGCAAAGAAAGAAAGACAAATGTTCGAGGAGGCAAGAAAAGAATTCATAGGAGACCAAGGTTCCTCATTGAAGACATGACCAAAAGTGAGAGAATATGGAATGCCTCTGGCATTTGATCAGTGTACTTCGCCAAAAGAAGAAAAAGAGGTAAGAAAGCTCATGGAATTCCTATATACTTGTATTAAGTTGATTTAGGATGAGCGTGTTGTACAAGAGTTGCAAAATTTAATAAGACAATATGAGCTAGGAAAGATAGACCCCTTACTGAATAGGGCAATACACCAAATCAGTAAGAAGAGAAGGACCAATAAGGAATTACATTTGAATGCTCAAATAGGTGAATATGATATAGATTATGTAGTCCTCGACTTAGGGTCGGAGGTCAATGTCATGATGAAGAAAAATTGGGTACTGATGGGAAAACCGAAGTTGATATATTCCCTTATCAGGCTTAGGATGGCCAATCAACAAGTTGTCAACCCCTTTGGCAGACTGGAACATATCCCTGTGGACATTGATGGAGTAAGAACATTTGCAGATTTTGAGGTAATTGAGATAGTTGATGACAACTTCCCTTACCCTGTGTTGTTAGGAATTGATTGGGCCTTCAATAATTCCAATGTGGTTGATTTAAAGAAGAGACGTATGACTTTTGAAAAAGACGGCCTTAGGGTCATTGCACCCTTAGATCCAGATGAAGGTCAGCGATACACAGAGCCCATTAGAGAAGAATATCGTGCATACGAACTGGAAAACATATACAAATTAACATCCAGACAGCAGGATTACATTAATCCCACAGCCGATGGAAAAGTAAGCTGGCGAAGTGACAACGTATGCTCATCAGACTCAAAAGAAGCACTGGAGAATTGGCAGAATAAAATGTATGAAGTATCTACAAGGAGATGTGCTAGACTAACCAGAGAAGTTTGTTGGATCGACACAACAGTAAGTAACTTACCCACCTTTGATGGTCTAAATCCTTTAGAAACCTTCTTGTCGGACTTTGAAGAGAGTGTACCAATGCAACAAAGAATGTTGGTGATGGATGAGACCCTGAGAGAAACCCCAACAATATGGTGGGGGGCACACAAAAGTAACATTATGGATTGGATACAGTGTTGTACCTTGATGACGACGCAGTTCTCAGCACAAGTGGAAGGCTATGAAGTTTGATACATAGGTCGAAGCTGCCCAAAGGACCATATGCGAAGTTGTGAGGAAGCCTGGAGCAACGTCCCTCAAGAAAAATGGGTACACAAATTCATTAACATGTTGGACATGACACCTATCAACTAGTACCTTCAAGCAAAGCTGTGCCTCATCACTACAGATTGGAAAGGTATGATTCAGAATTTTGTAACTACCTTCTTATTTGAAATTCAATATCCTTCAGTAGATCAAGCACTACTTATGGTGAGACAAAAAGTATTCGAGGAGGCATCTATCCTTCCTTTGGAACAAGAAGAGTATGAATGGACTGTGCCTCTCCAGAAACTACAAGGTTTTTACAACATCAATACTGATGATGACGATGATCCGAGGAAGCTGAACATCACAGAAACAGAAGGCCAGAGAGATGTAGAAGGAACAGGAGTTGAGTTACCATTTATTGGACAACCAATCAAGATTAAGAAGGTCAATATTGGAACAGAACAGACCTCGAAGCTTGCAAATGTTGGAGATTACTGAGATGTTTCCACCATTGACAAAATTAAGGAGTTACTGCATGAATATCAGGACTTGTTTCCGACCAAGTTCACTGATATGAAGGGTATTAAAGGGCCTATGGGAGAGATGAGGATCCCTTTAAATCCAGATGCTAGACCATTCAAACAGAGACCGTACAGACTGAACCCTAAATATAAGGATAAAGTGAAGATTGAGATCGACAGAATGTTGGAAGCAGGGATTATAGAACCTGTCGAAGAGTCAGAATGGATTAGCCCTGTTATCACACGGTTTGTAGGAAAGTTCTAAAGAGCTTGAGTCAAGGCTTGAAATCGGCGTAACAGGAGCTTCCCCACCCACTGCCACCTCGATGGGGGGCTCTTTCTATTTAGGAGGGCTAATCCAAGGGAGACGTCCCTAAGGCAATCTGGGTTAACGAAAGGCTAAAGGGTAAAGGACTAGGTCAAAGAAGTTCCCTTCACAAATTGCTGCCCAAGAAGAGATAGTCAAAGAGAACAATCCACTGATGAATGCACCTGTTTGTGAGACAAGACAAATACAACTAGAATGTGTGCTTGCAGCGGGTTAATACTTCATAAGCATTTAAGACTATCTTTCAAATATATATATATGAGCTAATGATCAAATGCAATTGTTGACAAAGTCAATGATTGCTTAAGCAAAGATAAATAACTTATATCACTTCTTCAACAAAGCATAAGAGATAGTAAGAGCATTCAATGTTTGCAATTAAACCATGTATCATATCATTAATGCAATAAAATTCAGCTCATACACATAATATTGCTACGTCATATATGTATTGTTGCTACAATGATTATGATGACGTCAAGCTTAAATTTAGGTCAAAATTTAGACAAAGAGTAGAACGTTTTCATCAATAAGCTTGTAAAATGTAATTAATAACTCAATGCCTATCAAGGAAGTGATAGAAGTCACAACGTTGCATACCAAGCAAGAAGTCTAAAAGGTGTGACATCACCTCTATACAAATTTTGTTGTCTGTAGGTTAGCTAGCCAAGGATGGACGTTTGGACAAATTCAACCAACAAAAAGGTAAAACGAATCCACGGCTATGAAGAGATAACAAGGCCGCACCTTTCTATCCAAGCAAGCTTCAATTAAGGCCAAACGTTATCAGCTTAGGGTTAGTCCTAAAACTAGCTAGGGTTAGACGCTAGGTTAGTAGGGTTGCAATTTT
>ML797168.1:12302-42794 GCA_009831015.1 Picea engelmannii | reverse complement strand
CTAGGGGAATGGGATGGATGAGTGGGGTTTTAAGATGAAAAAGTGATAATATGAGGGGAGCGGACGATGGTTCTTCAAACCCCCTTTGGTGGCTAACCAAAACCCATGAATACCAACTTGCTAAGCTACCCAATCAATCACCCAAACAGTGGTCAAGTGAATTAGTGTAAGATCCAAGCAGTTATCTGAAATGAAAGAGATCTAATGCATACATAAGAAGGTTATAATGATCAAATATGACACATACCATGATACCTCGGACCAATTACCTCATGGAGCAAGAGCCCTCTCTGATGCAAGCCCAGGCCGGTAGTGATGGAGGCTGGTACTGCTGAGAGAACAAAGCTGGCTGAGAAGAAGAAGATGGGTCCTCCAGGACCATGCTCAGGTCGCTCTTGCTCTCGGTACTCCATGTCTAGGACCATGTGGGCCTCGAGACATGATCTCCTAGTTATCCCTAGATATCGGGGATAACAAGCCCTATGGTGGTACAAGACAAGAAGACATGAGAGATTAGGATATGCGTAGATCTCAGGAAGCTAAATGATGCTTGTTTTCATGACCCCTTCCCTACACCATTCACTGATGAAGTGTTATATAATGTGGGAGGCCAAGAAGTATATTCTTTTACAGATGGATTTTCAAGATACCATCAGATCCGAATTGCCAACGAATATCGCCATAAGACCACATCTGCAACAGAATGGGGATCCTACCAATATACAGTGATGCCATTTGGATTAAAGAATGCCCCAACCATCTTTTCCAGGGTGGTGGTCAAAGCATTCAAGGAATTTTTGCATAAATTTCTAGAAGCATATTTTGATGATTGGACTATTTTTAGTTTATTGAAGAATCATATTGAATGTCTAAGGCTAATGTTGGATAAATGCAGGCAGTGTCAAATTGCCTTGAACCTAAAGAAATGTATTTTATTTTCACCATTTGGAGTGTTGTTAGGTCATATCGTATGCAAGCAAAGATTGTTGGTAGATCCATCCAAAGTTTCCATTATAGTTGATCTACCCCCTCCTACTTCAGTCAAACAGTTGCGCACTGCACTGAGACACACAAGATATTACAGGAATTTCATTAAAGGATATGATCAGATCACAACACCTATGGAGAAGTTGTTGAATAAATATTGTTAGTTTAGTTGGACAGAAGAATGCCAACAAAGCTTTGACACACTGAAACAGAAAATGGTTACTGCGCCTATTCTGGTTTTCCCAGATTGGACCAAGGAATTTCATGTGCATGTCAATGCATATTCCATTTCTTTAGGAGTTGTGTTAGCACAACCTGGAGGAGGATATATTGACCACCTGTTAGCCTTTTCTAGTAGGAAGCTATCAACTGTTGAGATTAATTACACCACCACTGAGGGAGAAGGGTTAGCCATGATATATGCATTGCGGAAATTTCACCACTACTTGTTGGGAGGACACTTTAAAATGTTTACTGATCACTCCACACTGAAATACCTAGTCAACAAGATAGTGTTGGGGGGAAGGATATGCATATGGCTTCTTCTATTTCAGGAATATGATTTTGAGATCATAGTAAAGATAGGGAAAATGAACAAAGGTCATGATCACTTGTCAAGGTTGGAACATGGTGAAGAGCCAAACAGTTTGGATGATGCACTACCAGACGCACAACTACTGGCCATTAGAAAGATTGATGACCACTTTGCAGAGATAGTCTAGTTCCTATCAATAGGAATGGAACCTAGTGAGTACACAATTCCTCAGAAGAAACAACTAGTAGTGCGCACTGCAGACTTCTCACTTATAGCTAGAAATCTATACAAGATGGGACCTGATGAGATATTAATAAGATGTGTTATGGAGGCAAATGACCACTAATCCTTGTAGAAGCTCATAAAGGCATCACAGGAGGACATTACGTAGGGAGAGAAACTGCGCAAAAGGTTCTTAGAGCTGGCCTTTGGTGGCCTACCTTACACAAAGATGCTAAAGACTATTCCAAAGCCTGCGACTTATGCCAAATAGTTAGGAAACCATCCAGAAGAGATGAAATTCCATTAGCCCCACAACTGACCCTACAAGCATTTGAGAAATGGGCCATTGACTTCGTTGGACCTATAAACCCACCAGGAAAGTGTACAGGAGCAAGGTACATAATTACAACAACAGAGTACTTGACCAGATGGGCCGAAGCAAGAGAAGTTAAGGACTGTAGTGAGACTACAGTGGTGTGCTTCATATTTGATGACATCATAACCAAATTTGGATGCCCAAATATCCTTATGACTGATCAAGGTACACATTTCATAAATAAGACAGTTGAATCCCTAAATGAAGAATTTATCGTCCACCATCAGAAGAGCACACCGTACAATCCACAAGCAAATGGGACAGTTGAAGCATTCAACAAGATCTTGGAAAAAACGCTCACAAAAATTTGCAGTGTGAACATGGATGATTGGGATCTAAGAGTACCAACAATATTATGGGCCTATAGAACCACTTGCAAGAACCTAACAATGCATACACCTTTTAAGTTGGTATACGGTCTTGAAGCTGTTGTTCCAATGGAAAATTTGGTACCAAGCCTGAGAATTGCTACCTTTACAGATATGGATGACCCTGGCATTGTTCAAGAGATGCTTGCATAGTTGGTTGAATTGGAGGAAGACAGATTTATCGCAGGATTCCATCAGCAGGTATAGAAGGAAATAGAGAAGGCCTACCATGACAGGCACATCAGGAAGAAGGCATTTAAACAAGGTGATCTAGTCCTCATAAATGACAGTAAGTTCATTAAACATACTGGGAAGTTCAGAACGCATTGGGTAGGGCCATATCAGATTGCTTATGTTACAGAGGGAGAAGCTGCGCAATTGAAGACTTTGAATTGGATGTGGAAGGAAGGTTTAGTGAATGGGAGATGATTAAAATTGTACTATGAAAACCCGTTGCACTGCAAATCCCAGTAAACACAAGAAGAAAAGGGTCTAGGTACCAGGTGCAGTTGAAACTGGGTACTAGACACAGAAAAGACAGTCTGCACAAGGAGGAAAATGAGGAATAAAGTAGAAATTAGAGGTTGCACTGCGCAGTCAAAAGTCGAATTAAAATAGAAGGATCAGGTCTAAAGTGCCTCGGGATGAGTCACATGTGAGTGTTGGGGGTCCGTTGGCCCTTGGTTATGGAAGTACGTGAAGATCAAGGAAGAAAAGGGAAAATCCAAACTTTGCGGAAGACACAGTGAATGTTACTGGGCCAAAGTGAGCAAAAGAGAAGAAAATACGGAGCAAAGTAAGCCGTTGGACAAGGAGATCGAGGATGATAGATACGCAAGAAATAAGGATCGTGGAAAACTCAGTGTTGCACCTCTTTCTTCACCTTAGTGAGCAAAATAGAGGTGCTTGCAAGCTTAGTTGGGTTTGCTAAGCAGGACAACTACAAGGAAAAGGGTTAGAGAAAGAAATATAAAAGAATGACTAAGAATTAAACTAAGAAATAAAATAACAACTAAACTAATGAGAATAGGGACATAAGGACAAAAGAAACAATAAGACCCATGTCACCAATGGTAAGGTTGATATTAGTGAAAGAAAACACCAAGAAGAAAGAGGACTATGAGTCCCTTCTTCCTCCAAGGGAGGGCTCTTGGACCCCCACAAATAAGCTCTTCTTACAACTTTGAATGAAAATGGTGAAATAATTCTTTGTTAATCCACTCAAGGGGTGAGATGGACTGCCCAATGCAATGGTGCTAGTATACTCTTCGTGAGAATAGAGGATTCCTCAAGAGAATAGTAGCAGCATAACTTTGTTATTGAATTCCTTAAAAAATGAAGTGCACCCATGGCCTTTTTATAGCACCTCTTTGAGGTACTGTGCAACCAGCTTGTAGTGTGTAAAGAGGCTAATTAGGGAATTTTTAGGTCTTTGACCAGCCACCCAGTCAGATCCAGTCCAGATTTGAGTGTCAAATCAACTTGGAAGCTGAACTAGAAGTGGGTGGGAGGCCGACCACTCTCATAAATGCGTCATTCTCACATGTGCGCGGCTTTTTGCGACCACAGTCGCGCATCGGGTGCATGTGCGCTTTTCCTGCGTTTCTATTTTATGCAAGTGCATGCGCGTCATGTGTAGTCCTAGTGCACTTTAATTTTTTCACTGGTTGTATAGTTTTTGACCCTTTTGAAATGCTTTTGTGGTAATTTTGGTCCATGGGTGACCTCATTACTGTTTGGCGATGCTGAATTTTTGTAACCATTTGCGGATGAAATTTCAGTGATAACAGATTCCCCCTGATGGATGAGGTTAGGAGCATACGTATAGCCAAAATCCATCAATGTTTCTTCTACTGAGAGTGTCGTTGTAAGAGAGAGCGATAGTGGGATTGTCAAGAGTTACCTGTTGGAGGGAGAAGGGAACCTGTAGAACCCAACCTTCCATAAGGTGTGTAAAAATAAACTTTGTACAAACGAGGTAGGCATACCCCATGCTCATGTCATGTAACTCAAAAAAGGAATGATGTGTTGATGTAGAAAACTACAACGCCCTCGGGGGTGGTTGTGATAAAGACAGAAGAAAATTTTGCAGAGGAACATACTCTGAACAGTAGGCAGTGACATTTGTAAGAAATATCACAGATTCTCTGGGCATTGATAGCCCGACCAAGTTTAGAGGTCTTCGACGAATATAAGAAATAACTGCAATAGTCGCAAAGTAAGACCCACCATAACATGAGACAGTGTTGAAGTCGAATGTTACAGGGGTCAACGACAGCAGGGAGCAATTGTGAGTCTCCCTGTGCCGTCTGAGACCTCTCATTGGAAAGGTAATGAGAGTCAAGATACTATCACCCTTATGGAAACTGTGTTGATGTCGACAAAAAGGGGGACGTGACTCCAAGAAGAAAAGGGCTTCGTGAAATCTACTATGTGAGGTGAGGAACTGGAGGAGGTACATGGACGAAGTCAAGATGTAGGAAGACTCAAAACTGCCCTTGGTTGGGGGTATATGTGAGGTATAAGTGGCCGCAATCATTCAACTAGGTCGAGTGTTAGGGGGACAACAAGACGTGGGATAAGTAGTGCCAGAGGCGGGACAAAGTGAACAAACTCAGAGGGTAGAGGTAATTGACCTGTGGGATACTCAGAGTATATGGACAATGTCAACAAGGGTAGATGATAAGTAGTGCCCCAACCAAGGGCAACATGGGTTGCGTTTGCCAAAAAAGGGAAGAAGGTCACCAAAGGTGACGACAAAAAGGTAATGTAAATGCTGGAAACAGAAAAGGTAATGTAATGTAAAGGTAATGTACCAAATAAATAAAGAATAATTTGGGATGAGTGTACAAATACAGAAACGGGTGCCCCGATGTAATATGGTTGGCCCGGGTAGGGCGCAATTTTCTTGGAGAACTAGTGGAGGGTGGGGGCCCCATGGGTGGGTTTCTGTATGAGGTAAGTGAAATGAAGGGAAATTTGTAGAGGGGAAAACTGATTGTGGATGAAATGGAGGGTTCATGATACTGCAGAGGTGTAGTAAAAAATAGAACCTTGAAGAGATAATCTAGGAGTCCGGTGGGAAAGCTAGCAAAATGAGGAGGAGTATGTGGTTGATTCGCGACATGATGTAAGACTATCAAGACTCCCATCCCTAAAGGGTTTGGAAAACAACATGAATTTCAAAGTGCAAAAGGGTGCTATGAATGAGACAACTCATGTGGGGGAGAGTGTTACCGGGTGACAGTACCTAAGATGCAAATGGAGGTGTTGGTACTGCGGAGCTGGAGATGGAGATCCTATAGGAAAATGTTAGAGGGTGTGACTGGAGATGCAATTGAGATTCAGAGGGAATGATTACATGCCAGTGTTGATTATATCCCTAAAGGGGTTACGTTGATGTATGATGACCAAGTACCTGCACACATGAAAACCAAATACCCGACGTGAATAATATCTGAAGAGAATCGAACATACAAGCATTTATTTGATAATTTTGAACATGAGCATGTGTACCTGGACGGGGTATGAAAAAATGGTGCCCCGGGGGCTAAGGATGAAAAGTGGCCCGGGGACTGTCTTGATGTAGATGACGGGATACTGATCCCGTGGCTAAAGACAGATCGAAGAACGAACACCTGGAGCTCCCAGCATGGTGATTGGAAGTTTGGCAGAAAGGCCTATATATAGTTGTAGGGCCCACATTGCCACCTCATTTGTACTTGCTGCCAGAGTGACTAGACGAGAGGTATTCAGAGGAGATTTGGAGATTCTGGGAGAGTGAGGCAGTCGATTCAGGATTAGTGAGCTTCAGGTTAGTAGTCTGATCATCCTGCATAGAATTAGGTTTTCCATTTCTAGGTAGGGGTTGTACGGAGGGCCGTATAGAGGGTTTTATGGGTGTGGGCCCCCAAGTGCACGGGCGATCTAGAAAGATGCGCGCATGAGTGTGCGCCTGTTATCTAGATGGCCGTGCATGGGGGCTCCCGTAGTGGGGACAAAGGCGCGCACGATGTGCATGCCTGTTTTCTACACAACCATGCATGAGTGCATGACTGTGTAGTGGATAGGCGCACTTTGATGCGCGTCTGTGTTCGTGACAGGGGCGCATGGAGGTGCCCCTGTAGGGTGAGCAGGCGTGCACACATGCGCACCTGTGGGATGGATAGGCGCGCCTGTGGTGTGAATAGGCACTCATACGTGCGCGCCTGTGGGGTGAAGAGGCGTGCATATGTGTGCGCCTATGGGTCAAACAACCGCGCCTTGGGGGAAAGGTTGACGGGTGTAAAACTTATCTTTTTAATGTTTTGTATGGTCAATATGGCTGACCTAGGACTGTTTTGTGTGGTTGCAGACGATTTTTTTCATGATGCCAGTCGGATGGTGAGAGCGGTATTGGTCCTAGCTAAGGGATGTCGTGGCTATTGAGGAGCCGGGGGTACGTGCCACTTTGGCAGCCTGTGGGCTGCTAAAGTTATTTGAGTGCCCATTGATACGGGTGCAGGAGTATCTCTTGCAGTTTCTTATCCGGATGTGGAGTCTGGACCTGCATTGCTTTATGGTGTGGGGAGAGCAGATTGCCTTCACTGCGGTGGAGGATATATACTTTTTGACTGGGCTCCCTTTTTGGGGAACGCCCCTACCGGTGAAGCCGGTGTTACCTGCGGACATGGCGTTAGCGACATTGGGCCGGAGGTACTGTTCCAGGGAGAACTATATGTCGGGCTCCGTCGTGAGCATTGGGGCGATGGATGCTCTAGTGCATCGCTGTATAGAAGCGATGATTGTGAGGGTGTATGGGTCCCTCGCGACTCAGTGGATCAGTGGTGGTCAGCTGAGTGTTCTGATTCCCCTGGTTCTAGTTGCCCCCAGTAGGTTGGTTTTGTTGGGGTTGATTCCCACCTTGGCCTGGGTTGTTATTGTTCCTGTTTCTTCCTTTCTTTTTAGAATTATTCAATAGATGGGTCGGATTTTCCGTATTCAGCTGTTCGAAATTTTGATATTGCTGAACGGGAGAGGGTTGAACAAAATTCACCCCAGCGTGAGGGTGTGGGGGGGCCATAGGTTGTGGTGGACCAGGAAATGGAAAGTACGGATTCTGTGGGATTTGTGATCCGTAAGGTACATAGGAAGGCGTGGTGCTTTCGCTAGTACTTAAAGTATAAGCTGAGGTAGAGGGGGTACCAAAACTTGTCTGGATAGGTGGATGTATGGGGGGTGCTGGCGGTGGCCCACTGATCGGCGGAGGAATAGCAACAGGGTATGGTTGTTGATAAGGGGGTGGGGGGTAATAAGAGGTTCCCCCATATGCCGACGGATATTGAGGTGTGCCATACATTGGTGGTGGTTGGGGTTGAGGACTTTGGTGTGTGGCATTACCAATCAATCTGTCTACTGAGTGAGACATCTCAGGTTTGTCTTGACTGAATGGCACGGGTTTGGGGAGATTAGGAAGTATCGTGTATAAGTACCCTGATTGTGAATAGATGAGGTCGTATTGTTGAGCCTTATTGATGGCTTCCTCTTCGGATTGAGGGAAGGTGGAAGCTACATCTTTATCGAGGAGAGAGACAAGTGATCTGAGAAACCAGTCAAGACACTGTTGTTTGGTGGTTTCGGCTTTGCACAAACTACGTCATCTATGCCACTCGTGAATGTGATCAGCGATATGTGTGGATGAGGTTTGTTTGAAATTAGAGAGTAGTTCAAGACCATTGTCATGGCGGATTGGTAATTGGAAGAAGGTCAAAAATGCTTTGGCCAAGGACTCGAAAGTTGTATGGGACCTCGATTTTTCATCTACATACCATTTGGTTGATGGGCCAGTGAGTGTGCATTGAAATAATCATAGTCTGATGGAATCATCCATAATGTTGTTGGAAGAGCACCATAGGTGGAAAGTCATGACATGGTTGGCAGGGTCATCACCTGCCTTTCCTTCAAATTTGGGATGTTTGAAGGTAGTTTGGTAGGCATTGCAGGCCATGTGGGGTCATGTAATATAGGATCATTTGTGAGTTTTCTTAGATCTGGTATGTTAAGAGAGGCCAAATATGGCATCTGCAGTGGGGGGGAAGGATTATCTCTAGCCATAGTGTGAGTGTGTTGTGAACCTGACCCTTGAGGGGGACTAGGTGGGTTGGTACTTCCCCCTTGAGAGGAAGTTGGCCCCCGACTTCCGTGTAAAGGAGAGAGAGTGGATGGAGGACCTTGGGAAGTGGACCCAAGTAATCTAGAACCAAGCAAAGTTGATCCTAAGATAGTGGCACTCACAGGAGTGTGTGAAGGTGGTGCCGATGAGTTGGCAAGACTAGGAACTCCCCCTAAAATAGGAGGGAGGTTCAGTAAGCGTCTGGAACGATGGGGGTTCTGTGGGTCCCCTATGATGTCTAAATATCTTAGTGATGTGTGCAAAATGTGATGAGAGAAAATGAACAAGAGCCTTTGTTGGAAATTTTGAACTTTACACAATATATATATCTAGATCAAAATGTAATCAAAAGTGCATCATACATAAAGTTTTTTTGAAAAAGAAGCATATATGTGGATAAATGGGTTTTGTCCGCATGGGGAATCAAAGAAAACAAATGCTCGTGTCCTAAAAGACGTAAGGTCCTTCCTCTCAAATAGCTCTGGACCTTCCAATAGTACTCAACAGTGGGGTCTGAAGTCACCGAAAGAGAAACTAGTGAAGGATGAAATAATCAGTTATAATGAGGGGTAAAGGGGGCATATCCTGAAAGAGCTGGCGATATTTCCCAATAGCCAAAAAAAATCTGATCAAGGTGCAATTGCAGCCCACAATTGCAACCTGGGTAGATGTCCTAAAATTTGGTCACTAGGTACCTCAGTCAAAGTGAGACATTTAGATTTTTGGCCTAAGGAATGGGTCATGGGCTGGATCCTATCCAAGAGGTGGGTGCCTTAGGGGGGGACGCATAGAACAACCAAACCTTGGCCTTCAACCCTTCATGGGTATATCCCTGCCTTATGGTGTTAGGAACACTTGACTTGGAGGATTTTCAGTTCCATATTTGACAACTTCTATTGTTTTGACAATGTGAGAACCAGATAACGGGGAGTTATTTGGATGCCTATCCCCGAAATCCTACCTAGACTAAAAAAATTCTTTTGACACCTCCTATGGAGGAAAACTTAGTGAGTTTTTAGAAACAATTTAGATGTAGTTGTTTGAGAGGTTTGGGGTGTGAACCAACCTCGTGGAGATTAAACGGGAGTGGATAGTTTCGTGAAGAAAAGGGTGGGGTGTTTCAGAATCCCTTTGGAGGAAACTTACTTTGACCTCCACGTTTCAAGAAGAAACTATGTGAGTGATAAGTGAATTTTGTGTGTGAATGAGTGGAAGTGTGCCAATGTTTTAATGAATTAGGTGTCACCTTGTTGCATGTGGACTTCGCTTGGTCCTTACAAGTGTTGATTACCTAATTAACTAAGTGTCTTTCATACAACCTTGCGTAATTCAAAAGTCCCTAGGAAGATAGCATGTGGACACATGGGTCCTTTACTATTCCTTTAACTCCCTATTGTGATTTAATCTAAGAAAACCTTTGAAACTATCCTAGATTGTGATCATGTGGGCATGTATGGGCTCGTTACAAAACCTTTAAACTTCCCTAGTGATTTAATCTAAGAAAGTAAATTTCAACACTATCCTATCTTTGTAGCATGTGGGCATGTATGGGCCGGTTACAATCTTAAGATGTGTTTGAAAAAATAAACTAAGAGGAGTCCCAAGAGGGGTTGTTATCCTTTCCTAAAGGTTTTAATATTTTTAAGGGAGATGAAATTGTCCCACAATCTTTTTCTGATTCTCAAGGTCACTTGGAGGTGTGAGAGAAGAGCATACTAAGTGATTGTTATCCAACTTATAGTCCCAATGCAAGTTGGATGTGATTGCAAATGATTCTGATTTATACCTTTAGTCAAAGCAAGCCATCCATGTGGAAAAATGAAAGCAAAAAGAGGAAAAAAATGATTTTAAACCCCCTAAGTGCCTATGTGTTTTGACTAATCCCTTTATATGAAGAGGGAACTAAGTGTGGTGAAGCTTAAAAACATGCATGAAATCACTTTTAAGAAGGCTAGGGGCCTTCTCCAAATCGAAAAAAACCTTACAATGTGTAGTTTTATGAACAGGTGTGTGGGTCTCAGTGTAGATAGAGGCACACTGAGCGCCTATGCGCAGACTGAAACGAGCTCTTGGGCGCAGGTGCACATAACAATACTGTGACTTAGGCACATGTGCGCATGATGTGCGTCTGTGGGCCAAAAAACCCATGCACAGATGACACACGGCCGTGAAAGAAAATTCCGGATGGAATTCTCTCAATTCAACTTGGAATTGAATGTTTAGCAGGTCGGCTTGGGCCGGTTAATGCACCTGCAAGTTAAATAAACAAGAAGAAGAGCTAGAAAAACCCAAATGGGGTAGGAACTTGATACCTTTCCCTAGTGGAGTCACCAATCTGTTGCGCCTCTTTCGTCACCTTAGTGAGAAAAATAGAGGTGCTTGCAAGATTAGTTGGGTTTGCTAAGCAAGACAACTGCAAGGAAAAGGGTTAGAGAAAGAAATATAAAAGAACAACTAAGAATTAAACTAAGAAATAAAATAACAACTAAACTAATGAGCATAGGGACATAAGGACAAAAGAAACAATAAGACCCATGTCACCAATGGTAAGGTTGATATTAGTGAAAGAAAACACCAAGAAGAAAGAGGACTATGAGTCCCTTCTTCCTCCAAGGGAGGGCTCTTGGAACCCCACAAATAAGCTCTTCTTACAACTTTGAATGAAAATGGTGAAATAATTCTTTGCTAATCCACTCAAGGGGTGAGATGGATTTCCCAATGCAATGGTGCTAGTTTACTCTTGGTGAGAATAGAGGATTCCTCAAGAGAATAGTAGCAGCATAACTTTGCTATTGAATTTCTTAAAAAATGAAGTGCACCCATGACCTTTTTATAACACCTCTTTGAGGTATTGTGCAACCAACTTGTAGTGTTTAAAGAGGCTAATTAGGGAATTTTTAGGTCTTTGACCAACCACCCAGTTGGATCCAGTCTAGATTTGAGTGTGAAATCAACTTGGAAGTTGAACCAGAAGCGGGTGGGAGGCCAACCACTCTCATAAATGTGTCGGTCTCACATGTGCACAGATTTTGCGACCACAGTCACGCATCGGGCGCATGTGCGCTTTTCCTACGTTTTTGTTTTGCGCATGTGCACGCGTGCCCTATGTAGTCATAGCGCACTTTAATTTTGTCATTGGTTGTATAGTTTTTGACCCTTTTGAAATGCTTTTGTGGTAATTTTGGTCCATGGGTGACCTCATTACTGTTTGGCGATGTTGAATTCTTGTAACCATTTGCGGATCAAATTTCAGTGATAACACTCAGCAAGTGGAAAAAGGCACCATTAGATGCTTTGGAGCACTGCGTGAGAAGGAAGGAAAGATAGGCTAGAGAAGCCTTGAAAATACAGGTCAAGTTGACCTAGGGTTTTAGACACCTAGGGTTTTGGTATTTAGGGTGTTTGGACACCTAGGTTTCGGCCTAAGGATGTCGATGAGCTATTGTAATGTATAAATAGAGGTCTAAAGGACCTGGGATGGGTTGGTGTTATGAATATTGTTGTTTTCTTTGTTGATGTGTGATCGAGTGAGTAGTAGTGTGTGAGAAAGAAGTGTTGAGTACGAGAGCCTTATGGTATTGTAAGATCTTCAGTTGGGTGCGAAGATCAACCCTGTAGCTGGGTGCGCAGGGAGGGGAGAGAAAGAGAGGAGAAGAAAGAAGATATGCTAGCTAAGAGCACATAAAAGAGCTGTATGATTTACCTTAATATATTATAGCACATTTCGGTGGATGTATCCCTAGAGAGGGGGTGAACCACGTATATTTTGTGTTGGGTGTGATTGATCTTCTGTCTCTGTCATTGATATATTGTGATTGCATTACTATTTTAGATCTGATAAGTAGATGTGTAGAGCAGATCTTAGCTGATAAGTGATATATGAATGTTGTGGTGTTCTTGTATTAGTCCCACTTGATATTCCCTTTGGTTGTAGACATCTTTGTCCTGCAACCCCCTCATAAATGCTTCGGGTGATACTGCATCTGCTTCACAGGTGTCGCTGAAAAGGCCAGTAGTTAGGGCTTGTTGGTGTGCTCTTGGATCTGAAACCTGGGTCTCCCCCTGTGCCAATAGGAAGTGTCAGAGAAGACACTCATAGAGTTATTGAATACTTTGTAACTCAGTAAGGTGTGCTTGAGAAGGAGGTCACCAGGAGGGCACCAAATTTCCTTTGAAGGGCAAGGCAAGGGCCGAGTCCCCTTAGAGATTGAGCCAACTGAAATCTCAAAAGGGGTTGCACCAAGAGTGTGCAGGAGTGGACCTATTCCAAGTCCAAAATCTTAGGAGGAGTAGCATGAAGCCGCACGTAGAGCATAAGTATGCACAGAGATGAGGCTGAATCCCATTACCAAAGCTCAAGAGGGAGAGCGGAAGGCGAGACCCAAAGGAACAGGCTCACGGAAGGAAAATCAAAGACCGAGACCTTCGAAGTATCAAAATCTTCCAAGTATGGGAAGAGAGGTGACGAAGCTCAAGAGGAGAAGAGTTGAAAACCGTTAGATCAGTTGCAGAGGAGAATTATGGATCGTCAAATCCACGTCCAGACACCCATCAGAGAGCGCAGGAAGAGAACATATCTCATCCATCATATCTGAAGTGCATGGACCAACATTCATTGGATCTGGAGGAGTTGCATAGGTTTTATTCCATTTGAGTGCACAGGAGGAGAGCCAACTTCTCGATACGCGAAGTCCCGACGTCATTCTGGATTGTTGGATCTGGGGTGATACATGGCAGATATCCACACACATTGGAGGATTGGGCACTGGGAAGACGGAGGTGAAGATAAGAGTAAATACACAGGGAGCTGGGAGCCGAAATGATCGGAACCATCCATCGTCAAAGAGGACAAGTGGTAGTAGATCTGAGGTGTTCGTGGAACCAAACACCAGAATATTTGAAAGGAGAAGAGGAGCAAAGTTGCGAAAGGGAAGTTCGTGAAATCATATGGACTTTCCATCAGAAAGGACGCGTGGTGAGCAGGCAACATTTCACTGACTTGTTGTGGAAGGAATTCAAAGGGTGGAGTTTTTGAAACTCGCGAAATGCGAAATAGTGAAAAGACTCTACGTATTTGGATCGAGTCAGGTTGTGGGTCATCGATCCGAAGCATCAGTATTTCGACATTTTGGGTACTGTGGGTTCGAAGGAGAGAACCATCCCAAAATCCCTAGTCGCAAAGTCCTGACTTCGCGAAGGAGGAAAGTGGACCATTGGATCGCAGGATAGTGAGGGTCGTTGATCTAACAACAGGGAGAATTTTGGCATTTCGAGGAATGTTGAGTTAGAGTTGGCTCGTGTAGAATATCCCGATATGAGAAATCACGATTTGATCGTAGTCATCGATCGAGGGAGAGAGTGTGGACCGTCGATCTACTGTGGAGCAGATTTCGAGGTTTTGGGGATCGAAAGATCTGAGGCGAGGGGTCTTTCGACTTCATGAGTCATGAAGTCCTGAAATGCTTTGAGATTTGGCCCCAGGTCACAGCAGGGGTAATATGATTGAGGCATAAGGGAGGAGCCAGAAAATCGTTAGCCCATTTCGGGGTTTCGGGGATTGAAGGATTCAAGGGGACTCACATCAGGGATCACGAAGTCGCGAAACCTAAAATACCTTTTCAGGTGAAGGTCGTGGTCACACCAGTTGGTCACGAGGAGTTGAGATCATGCCTTATGCTTATTCGCACAAGCGTAATCCCAGAAGGACCTGTGGATTTGATTCAAGGTTCCAGTAGGGAACTTAAGAGCCATTTCGGCTCATCAAGAGGTAAGGGGTTTGCATCAAGTGGTATCAGAGCGAAATTTTCTCCTGTAGATTTCAGGCGAAAGAGAAAGAGGAGGAGGCCTAATTTTGTTTGCAGACAACAGACAAGAAGAGATGGTGCAAGGACATGATCTGATAACATCAGTGGTATCAGAATTTCAATTTGCCTACATGCAGTAGGTGAAGGAAGACAGAGTACCGATACTTTGTGGTGATTGTTGCAAGCTAGGCAGCAGTCAATTGACAACCAAGTGAGATGTAGGTGGAGATGGAGATGCTCTCAGACGTAGAGTGATCCATAGGCTTGCCAGGGGGGAAGGTAGAAGAAGAATATGGCTATTGAAGGCCATGAGAGTGGTTGAAGAGGATACCACTAGCAGAAGAGTAAAGCAAAAATTGATGAGGAACTCGCTGAGATAAGAGCGATAATGGAACAACTGACATTGAAGATGCAGTAGGAGGAAAAGGTATGTTGGAGGTACAAATGGCCTCTGAACAGGAAATCCAAATGGTCTGTTCAAAATTTGTTGGCCAATAAACAAAAACAAGAGTTGAGGAAGTGGTTGGGGTATGCTGATAGCCTCAGTGGAACAGAGTTGGTTTGCATTTGTGAACCAGAAGTTGGAGAAAACCTCAGTGATGAGGAAGGGAGATTAGTTTCAGGTCTCATAAACTACCAGGAGGGCAAAGATGAATTTCCATATTTCCAGGTGGGAAATGGAAGGATATCGGTGTATGATCTCATAGACTTCCAGGAGTGCAACGATGGAAGTTCAAATTCCCAGGTGGGAAATGAGATGAGGTCAGTTGATCTCATATCAAGTGGGCAGAAATAAAATTTTGAGTTACCAAGTGGGCAATGGGAAGGGATCAGTGGAAGGTATTGAATACTACCAGAGGAGCAGTGTTGAAAGTTCATATTTCCAAGTAGGCAATGAGATGGGATCATTTGATCTCATAGACTGTCAGGTGGGTAGAAAAAAATTCCCAAATTGCCAGGTGGGCAGAGAAAAGGAGATGAGACTGTTTGAGAGTCTCATGGACTCTGTTGAGAGTTCATATTAGCAAGGAGTGCTAATGGAGGAGGATCAAAGGAGAATTCTAATCATTGGGGGAATTTTGGTATTCCTACCAAGCAACCCAGTTGAGGCCAGAGAATGTCTTGCAGCTGCAGCAACAGAAGAAAGATAACCAACAGTGGCTGTCATAGAGGAAGAAGAAATGGAGAAGACATTAGAATCTGCCCCAACAAAAAAGGAGGAGAATTTAAATGAATTGCTCACTCAATGGGAGAAGGAGTTGGAGATGATGGAGGATTGGTTGAACAATCCATAGCCAGTAGATGACTGCCATGAACAGACAGTCATGCAGATTGTGGGAGAGGAGAATTCAACAAAATTTCTCAAAAATTTCAGCCCGAAAGATGAAATAGAGATGACTGCAGCAATGGAGCCTACAACAGAGGAGGAAGAAGACAACATGGATTTTGCTGATATGTATGAGAAATTGTAATCCCTAGAGAGAAGGTAAATGGTGCAAAAAATGCACATCCAACATGTTAAGTTGGAGACATATGGAGGAGCATACCAGCCCCAGGAGAAGCTGATAGAAGTTGGAGATATGCCATCACAAGAGGAGCTGACATAAGCTAATCTATAAGAGGAGAAATCTAAGCAACAACTCGGAGACAAGACTGCAGAACTAGAGCCTGTAGCAAAGTGGTGATCTAATTCCATAGAAGAATAAAATGACATGGGGGATCATGATGATCTACCCATTGATAGGGAAGAAGTGCAGCAGAGAAGACTGCATACGAAGAGCCAGCCACTGGAGTAGCAGGACAGAGTAATAGAAGAGATCAAGAAGTTGATGTTGAGGTCAGTAGCAAAGGGGAGATGAATAGAACAGAGCTTTCCATAGAAACAGGGAAGAAGAAGAAGAAGATGCAAAAGAAACAACAACAACAGCATAGCTGGAGAGGAGAAAGAGGACAGCTCCAAGGGAAAGTTTGGGATCCAGATGGATTTCAACACTGGAGAAGAGGAGCTCATGAGCAAGAGCTCATGAGCAAGAGCTCATGATTTTTCCAGCAGGGGAGTATGATGTAGGAGCATCGCTCCACCTCATCACATGCACCAACACGCCAACACGCCATCACACAATGGAGAAAGGGAGAGGCGCTGACCCTCCCACTTTTAAATTTTGATCCGATACAGATCATTCATGTTGTAAAGATGTAAGAGTTGGACATGCCTTTGTACAGGTAGTGTTTGAGTTTGCCTTAAATAGTTTCCTACAGCAAGCCCAGGACGTAGATAGTTTTGGGTAGACATTTATAGAAGGTAGTTGTAGGAGTATAGTGTCGTAGTAGAGATAGCGATAGCATTGAGGCAGTGAAGAGGATTAAGCTCGTAGGAGCCCTTTTTTGTAATTAAGGGGAGAGAGAGATCTCAAGTAGGAGAGGAGGCCTTAGGAGGTCTTAGAAGTTCTGAGAGAGAACTTGAAGGAACTGAGACTCTGTAGCAGTCTAGTTTTTGTAAACACATTGTACAAGCAATTGAGATTAATACAAAGCAGTTTTTCCTATCCATGATTTGTCTGTGTGTGTTTATGCATTTGAATGTCATTTGTATGTTGTAGATACAGGTGATAGATAGATTTTACTATCTATTTGTGAGTTTGTTGATTTCATTCTGGGTTCTTTAGGCTGTGCAAGGAGTGCAAAACAAAACGTTGGAGGTTCTATAGCCAACACAAGGATTGTGCATCTGAACTCAGTGGAGTCAGAAAAGAACATGCTAGGAGGGAATACCAGAGCGATCACAAGCTCAAGGGGAACCTCAAGGTTGTTGAACACCTTGGAGGTAAGACTGTGGAGAGGAGTGCATAGAGAGACATAACTACTGAAGGTTCTGTAGAGCTCGGCCAGGTGGGCATCGAGCGAGTGAAAAGAGTGCACAAGAAGAAATATGTTTCGAGTTCAGAGATAAGGGAAGTGTTGGAGAAGACACTCACAGAGTTATCGAAGACTTTGTGACTCAAAAAGGTGTGCTTGAGCAGGAGGTCACCATGAGGGCACCAAATTTCCTTTTAAGGGAAAGGTAAGGGTCGAGTCCCCTTAGATACTGAGCCAACTAAAATCTCAGAAGGGGTTGCACCAAGAGTGTGTAGGAGTGGACTTATTCCAAGTCCAAAATCTCAGGAGGAGTAGCGTGAAGCCGCATGTAGAGCACAAGTACACGTAGAGTCGAGGCCGAATCCCATTACCAAAGCTCAGGAGGGAGAGTGAAAGGAGAGACCCAAAGGAACAGGCTTGTGGAAGGACAATCGAAGGTTGGGACCTTTGAAGTATCAAAATCTTCCAAGTCACGGAAGAGAGGTGACGAAGCTCAGGAGCAGAAGCGTCGACAACCATTAGATCAGATGCAGAGGAGAAATATGGACCATTAAATCCATGTCCAGACACCCATCAAAAGGCGCAGGAGGAGTAAATACTTGGGGAGTTGGGAGCCAAAATGATCGGAACCATCCATCATCAAAGAGGATAGGTGGCAGCAGATGTGGGGTGTTTATGGAACCAGACACCGAAAGATTTGCAAGGAGTAGAGGAGCAGACTCGCGAAAGGGAGGTTTGCGAAATCATTCGGACCGTCCATCAGAAAGGACGCGTGGTGAGAAGGCAGCATTTCACTGACTCGATGTGGAAGGAAGTCAAAGGGTGGAGTTTGTGAAACTCGTGAAACACAAAATCGTGAAAATTCTCTGAGTCGTTGGATCGAGTCAGGGTGTGGGTCATCGATCCGAAGCATCGCTATTTCAACATTTCGGGTACCGGGGGTTCGAAGGAGAGAAAAATAACAAAATCCCGATTCGCAAAGTATAGAGATCGTGAATGAGGAACGTGAACCGTTGGATCACGGGATATTGAGGGTCGTTGATCTAACAACAGGGAGAATTTCAGAATTTCGGGGAATGGAGAGTCAGAGTTGGATCACGTAGAATATCCCGATACGGGAAATCACGATTTGATCACAGTCATCGATCGAGGGAGAGAGCGTGGACCGTTGATCCATCGCAGAGAAGATTTCGGGGTTTCAGGGATTGGAAGATATGAGGCGAGGGGTCTTTCAACTTCATGAGTCACGAAGTCCCAAAACGCTTTGAGGTTTGGCCCCAGGTCATAGCGGGGGTCATATGATTGAGGCATAAGGGAGGATCTAGAAAACTATTAGCCCATTTTGGGGTTTCAAGGATTGAAGGAGTTAGGGGGACTCACATCAGGGATCACAAAGTCACAAAACCCGAAATACCTTTTCGGGTGAAGGTCATGGTCACGAGGATTTGAGGGTCACACCTTGTGCTTGTTTTCACAAGCATAATCCCATAAGGACCTATGGATTTGATTCAAGGTTCCAATAGGGAATTAAAGATCCATTTCAGCTCATCAATAGATGAAGAACGATCCTTGACCGAGAGGTCAGCGGACCCTATCGAGGCAGAGGTACGGGGTTTGCATCAATTGCAAAAGAAACAACCACCATTTTTTGTTCCTGCAGACTCTGTCGATTCTAGAGCTTCTATAACATCATCTCATTTTCCAAAGAATCATTCTCTCGCAACTGTTCTCATTCCAGGTCATGAAGCAACACATCATAACATGGAAAATCTTCAGCAATTGAAACTCCCAGTGAATGCAAAGTTTCAACATTTGGATAATTCAATGAAAGTAGTGGAAGAAAATCATATAGTAGATAAAATCCTCATTAGTAGCCAATGATAGGTTATCATGTTCTTTTTTTCTTAGTTTCCTGTAGCTATAAAAATTAACAAACCCGTGAAGGATTAAGATGTAGAGATGTAGGAAGTTACTATAAAAAATTTCAGGTTTTGAACTTAAAATCTCTGTAATTTTGTATCCAAAACTGTAATAATGTTTCATATCTCTACTCTCTCTAATGAAATATTCAACTACTTTTTTCAAAATAAAGTATTGTTTTATTTACTGAAAAGTAGAAGATGATTCATGATTCAAAAATAAATTATTTTCCTTTTTTAATTTTCTAAAAAATAAAAAACGATAATTTTATGAGAAATATTTACATAAACTTTTTCAGCAATAAAAAACACTTAAATATGCTTAATTGGATTTATATCATAAATAATGAGTTCTTATACCAATCATGGATTCAAAGGGAAATGAAATGTAAATTCCAATGTAAATCCAATCTCCACCAGTATGTATAATGGAAAACTAAAACTAAAAATTGCAAACTAAACTACTGCATGAAATGATTTAAATATTGCCCATTGATAGGGGCCTCAAGAATCTCTCCATTTAAATTTTCGAGAGAAAATGTGTTTCTCCCTTCGACTGCTGCAATCTTGAAAGGACCAAGCAAAGATGATCAAATTTTCCATGTTTTCCAGCATCCCCTTTTCTAGCTTCCCACTTTAGAACTAAGTCTCCAGGAAGAAATTCTCTGTCTTTGGCTTTCTTATCGAAGATAGCCTTCATTTTGTCTTGATACTTTTGAATCTTTTCATCAACTTCTTCCTTATTTTTCCGGAGCTCAATTATTTGATTGATCCTTCTCATCAAATCATTTGGTTCTTCATTTTCATCCTACCATAATTTCATCATAGGAAGATTAAGATTAATAGGTAGAATAACATATGTTCCATAAAATAATTGAAAATGTGACATACCTATTGATTTCTTGGTGCCGATTTTGTTTTCCCATAGAGCATATTTTAAATGTATATGCCAAGCTTTCTTATTTTCTGTCAGAAATTTCTTAATTATCCTCATTAAAATTTTATTAGAAGATTTGGCTAGTCCATTCCCTTGAGGATAATAAGCTATAGAATGACCCAAAATAATATTACACTTCTGAAAAAAGTTTATCATAGCAACAAACTTAAAATCTTGTGCATTGTTTGTGATTATTTTCCTTGGACAACCAAATCTTGCTAAAGTATTTTCTTCCAAGAAATTTATTACCACTGAGTTTGTAGCATTCCGGGTTGGAATAGATTCTACCCACTTAGAAAAATAATCAGTGGTAGTTCAAATCCATTTGTTTTGGGCACTGGATTGGGGGTGAATCTCTCCGATGAAATCTAGGCCCCATTGTTGGAAAGGATCTTCAACTTTGATAGGGACTAAAGGTTTTGATTTCCAACAAAATGTTGGCATTGTATGCAAGATCTAACCCTTGCATTTACATCAATGAAAAATTTTGGCCAATAATAGCCCGCCCTTAGGATTTTGTAAGTTGTTTGATCTAGATTTAGGAGTGGAACAAACTAGTTAACAGACTGAATACAATAAACACTGAGATATGAAGAATAAAACAAATATCCAGTGAAAAATATCTTCTATTAAATAATGAAATAGGATGAAACTGTAAAATTGTAGAACTTAACCACTTTCTCAAATGGTGGTAGCTATCTCTGAGAAGAGATGTGGTTGTTATGTGCATCCTTCTGAGAAGAATGGATTACAATGAGGCTCCATAGGCCTTTTTTATATTACTCATGAATTACAAAACCCTAGACATCCAAAAACCTAACCCTAGAAGGTGAAACACCAAAAGTCATGTGGGCCCTATGGGTAAGTTGGTGTAATTTGGTACCTCAACTTCCTAGGGTCATAAATTTTTCATACAACCTTCGTTTTAGGCACGTGATAGCTTGTTGGAAAGGTATTTCAGAGATATACACATTCTGCCATCAAAATTTGACTCTGTCAACAATTTGACTATGGTGAGCCAAAAAAAAATGTTTAGGGCCCCAAAACAGCCTTGAAAGTACAACAAGATGTGTTGACATGAAAACATACAAAATAATCCAGTTGGATTAGGAAAGAGGCCACCCGTATCCACCTGGAGGATGTGTGGGGCTTCAGACAACCCCAGAAGTGTAGAACCCACAATTACAAAGCAGTACAAAAGAACGTGTTGAACAAAAAATGGACATGAGTAGCCAGTTGGAATAGGTGGCTGGACACCAATATCCACCTAGATCAATATCCACCCCTTAGGAATAAATGGTCTCCATTGCATTGAGTTCCCCCATCAGGTGAGGAAAAATTTGTTGGATTTGGCCCCGAGTGAGCCACTTTCCTTGGTGTAGGAGTTGCCCTACCTTGACAACCCGATAAAGTTGGATCTGATGCTAGTGAGTTCCCTTTACCTCTGTGTCCATTATCTGGTCAGTGTATGCTTGTTCCATGTAGCCAGGGTTGAGCTTGGTGGGTCTCAGTTTTTCGGTGATCTCGGAGGTGTCTAATAACGGTGGAAAATATGGCTGAAGGAGGTCCACATTGAATATTGGATGTAGACCAAGGAAGGGTGGAGTGTTGATCTCAAAATCATTGCTACCCACATCCTTGGTGATAGTGTAAGGCCCATAATGAAGTGGGTGAAGATTTCGATGGGTCTCGGTGAGACTCTCCTTCTTAAAATGTAACCAGACTTTGTCTCCAACCTGAAACTGGTGTGGTACGCTTTGTTGATCATGGCGCTTCTTGTACTTAGCATTCGATTTTTGAAAAAAAATCTAGAAATATTGGTGGATGTGCTAAATCCACTCAATCAATATGGTGGCTTTGTCGATCGCAGGCTGATCAAGGGAATATTATGTTTGTGCGGTGGCAAGAGGAAGTGCAAAATCAATGGGTCCCAAGGGTTGGAATCCTAGACCCACCTGAAATGGGCTATGACCGATGGAACTATGGAGAGCCCTATTGTAACTGTGTTAGACATATGGGAGACTATTGTCCCATGTACGTGGATGCTTAGAATTGTACATGTGCAGGATGTGCACAATCATCTAATTGACGACCTTTGTTTAGCCATCGGTTTGGGGGTGGAAAGAAGTCGATTTTGTGAGCTTGATGTCCAACAGAGACTAGAGACTCGACCAAAAGGTGTTGAGGAACTTGTTGTCTCGGTCAGAGATGATGCTCTATGGTATCCCAAAGTGGACCCACACTCATTCGAAGAAGAGATTGGCCATATCTGTCATTGTGACATTCTTCATACAAGCTGTGAGAATGACCATCTTCAAAAAATGATCAACAACCACAAACACACAATCATTTCCTTTCTTGGTGGATGACAAACCAGACATCTAATCCATTGAGATGGATTCCCAAGGCTTCTCGAGGATAGGAAGAGGGTTTTATAAGCCTTGTTTCTTGATGGTTGGCTTGGAAATGGCACAAGCAATGAAATATCTGATATACTTGTTGAATCCATGTCAAATTTTTGGCCAATAAAAATGTTTCTGAAGAACGACCACAATTTTCTCTACGCCAAAATGTCCTGCCACCCGGCTATAGTGGGATTCCCAAATCAGATTTACACACTCACTTGTAGGAACACAGAGATGGCACAGGTGGCATAAGAGTTCATCATGAATGTGAAAATCAGTGACAATTGCGCATGTACTCAAGAGCTTATATGTGGTGGCGAAGTCCATATATTGTCGATAAAGTTGGGGCCACTCGGATGCTTCATGTCCATAGGAATGGAGCACAGTGGTGAGTGCAGCCATAGGATGTCGACTAAGGAAGTCAACAACACGATTGGAGATACCTGTCTTATACTTGATGTTGATATGGAACTACTGCAGGTAGGTGGACCACTTCTGATGGAAATCGTTCTGCAATTTCCCCTGTGTCTGTATGAATTGCAGAGGCTTGTGATCAATGTGTATGATCATCTCTTTCTAGAATGTAATGTTTCCATTGACAACATGCTTGTACAATGGAATACATTTCCTTTTCATAGGTGGGGTGTTTCCATAAAGTATCAGAGTGTGTCTCACTATGGTATGCCACCAGATTCCCATGTTGAGTGAGAACTGTGCCCACAACATAGTCATATGTATTAGTCTCAATCTCGAATGGTTGTTGCAGATCGAGCAAGGAGAGTATTGGAGCTGAGAATAAGAGATGCTTCAGATCATCGAATTCTCGTTGCTTCTCCTTCCCCCACACAAACTTGGCCCTACCACTGCCCTTGGTCACCTGGTTGAGGCCCCATGCAATATGGGATAATCTCAACACAAACCGTCGGTAGAAGTTGGATAGTCCCAAGAAGCTTCGAAGCTCGGTCAGTGTAGTTAGGGTTGGCTAGTCACAGATGAATTGGATCTTAGATGGATCAACATGTACCCCATTCTCATCAACAATGTAGCCCAAGTATTGGACCTTGTTCATGCCAAAAGAGAATTTTTCCAAGTTGGCATAAAGCTTGTGCTTCTACAGAGTGCTCAAAACCTATTGAATATGCCGCATGTTCTCCTCCCATGTTCTATTGAAGATGAGGATGTCATCCAAATATACTACCACAAAGGAGTTGGTGAAGGGTCTCAATACATCATCCATCAACCTCATGAAATTGGTTGGTGCATTTTTTAAGCCAAAGGGCATGACTAGCCATTCGTAGATACCTTCTTTAGACTTGAAGGCTCTCTTGCATACATCAGTTGGTTCGATGGGAACCTGGTGGTAGCCAAACTTTAGGTCAGTATTGATGAATAAATTTTCCCCCTTGAGTTGTTCAAGAATGTCATCAATCCTAGGAATGGGGTAGTGGTTCCTGATTGTGATTTTGTTTAAGGATTTGTAATCAATGCAGAGTCTCCAAGTCCCGTCCTTCTTCTGCAATAGTACAATTGGGCTTCCGCAAGGGGAGGAGATGGGTCTGATGTGCCCCTTTTGAAGAATCTCTTGGATATGTCGCTTGATTTCATCATTCTCCATTAGCGAGCGTTGATAGACTGTTCCATTAGGTAGAGGTGTGTTAGGGGTCAGATTAATTAGATGATTGACTTGGCAGTGTGTCGGTACCCCTATAGGTGAGGGGAATATGTATCTATATTCTTCCACGATCCCATCCACTTGCTTCTGCTGCAAAGAGAGGCATTGTTTATAGGCCACAGATGTGGCAACGACCTTATTCTTACTATGAGAATAGATCACAAAGAATATGAACTTCCTGATCTGTGAAATTACCTTACTGCATTGCTTAGCAGAGATTAAAGAAATAGAAGTAGGAGGCGCTACCTCTGGGATCCTATATAGTTGTCTACCCAAAGTAATAATAACATTGTGGGGTCTAGACTCATACACAACATGTCACTTCCACAAATATGGTTGTCCTAAAATAACATCACAAACTTCAAGGGGAGAAATATCACACAATACCTCATCTTTGAAAGGCTTGATGTCGTAGGGCAGATGACACTGTTGGCTGACATGGAGATATATTCCTTGGCGAAGCTAACCGATGGTGTAGGGATGCAGGTGCAATGTCATTGGAAGGTCCAACCACTTGATGACCTCTATTGAAATTAGGTTCTTCTGACTACCACTATCGACAATGAAATGAATCAGAGCCCCCTTAACCCACATCTATGAGTGAAAGAGGCATTCCCCTTCCTCTGACTCTTCCATTTCGCTTGGTCGAAATTTGGTGGTAGCGACAGTGGCACTAGGTTCAACATCGATAATTTGCTTCCCTCCTTTAGGATTTGAATCGAAATCAAAATCGACTTCTGACTCAAAATCCTTCAGCTCGACCATGAGTGACAGCTTGGAGAAACATTATTCGGTGTTGTGCCAAGGAATTTTATGGTACTGACACCATTTTCCCGTGTCCTTCTTCATCTTCTCATTTCCCTTCTTGTGTTGCGGCTTGGACTGGTTGTCCTGAGGGTGGCCATCTCGACTTGGTCCCTTGCTGTGTGGGTTGAGGATGCTTTTTCCCTACTTCGAATGTGTGGGTTGGGGTTGCCTTTTCCCTGCTTCGACTGTGAGAGGTTTGCAGATCCAAAATCTCGTTGTTTCTTCTTAAATTTCTGCTCGATCTTGACATCATATATATAAGCCATTCCCAAAGAAGCGATGTCCAGGAACTCCATTTCTATTTGAATGTATCTATGAAAAAATTCATGGTAGTTGAGAACCAGATGACGCTAAGAGTCTTTGATACCCAATTTGGTGTGTAGGGTATGGAAAATATTGGTGAAATCTAGTACTGTCTGGTCCCTTTCTTTACGGAGGGTGGTACATCCGATGTACTGGTCCTCATAGCTTCCAACATGGTAATATTGCTCTTTAATGGCGTCCCAAAATGAATCCCATGTAGGGTCCACCACAAACATTGTATATTCCTCCACGGCCCTTTTCTCAGAGTAAGTATCCCACCATTCTTTAACACGGGGAACGACATTGAGGAGTGAAAAAGTGATATTTTCCCTATTGGAAAAATTGTCGACCAAAAAACATCCTTCGAGAAGATTCAACCATTTATCTACAACCTCCACCTCTATCAGTCCTTCAAATAATGGAATATCAAAATTTACCTGTACCTTGAAGGGGGTTGCATGGCCTCTTGACGAATATGCTTCTCCTGTGGGAAAACGTTGAAGGATATGCGCAAAGTTATCCATAATTTCATTCCTTTGTCATGTGAGGGCTTCCTCGAGCAAAATTTTGATAGGATATCCTGATCCATATTTGTTTTTGTCCCCCATGGGTTGTTTTAGGGCTCGATGTGGCCAATATTGTAATGGCTCGATTGGTTCAAGTCCCAACTTCTTGTACCTAGATATTGTTGGGGACATGCATGAAGAAAAATAAATGAAGAGCAGGACGCTCTGATACCACTGATCCGGATTTAGGAGCGGAACGAACTAATTAACAAAATGAATACAATAAACATAGATATATGAAGAATAAAAAAAATATCCAGTGAACAATATCTTCTATTAAATAATGAAATAGGCTGAAACTGTAAAACTGTAGAATTGAAACACTTGCTCGAATGGTGGTAGTTATCTATGAGAAGAGATGTGGCTACTATGCACATCCATCTGAGTATAATGGATTACAATGAGGCTCCATAGGGATTTTTGATATTACACATGAATGCCAAAACCATAGACATTCAAAAACCTAACCCTAGAAGGTGAAACGCCAAAAGTCATGTGGGCCCTATGGGTAAGTTGGTGTAATTTGGTACCTCAACTTCCCAAGGCCATAACGTTTGCATACGACCTTCGTTTTAGGCACGTGATAGCCCATTGGAAATGTCTTTCATAGAGATACACATTCCACCATCAAACTATGACTCCATCTATAGTTTGATTGTGGCGAGCCAAAAAAACAACGTTTAGGGCCCCAAAATGGCCCCAAAAGTACAACAAGATGTGCTGACATGAAATCATACAAAATAAGCCAATTGGATTAGGTGAGAGGCCACTCATATCCACCTAGAGGATGTGTGGGGCTTCATACAACCCCATAAGTGTAGAACCCACAATTACAAAGCAGTACAAAAGAACATGTTGAACAAAAAATGGACACAAGGAGCCAGTTGGAATAGGTGGGTGGCCACCAATATCCACCTGGATCATTGTTTCTCTCCAATCATGTGGTCCTCCACATATTCCTTTGTGAAATTCATCAATGGCACCTTCTTTTTCAGACTCTGTTAGGAAACTTAATAATAAACACAAAGGATCTTTCTAATATAGCTTAGCATCCACAATGCAATATTTGATTGCCTATAATTTTAATGTTCTTTCCTTGGAAGAAGTCATATCAACAAGGCATTGAAGAGTAAGAAGGTATGACACTATGTTGTTATACAAACAAGAGGAAGAGAATTTGCCATCTATCTGAGTTGTTGGCACTTGATCATTAATTTATTCAATATCTGGGAGACGATTTTCCTACTCAAAGTGATTTATTCCAAGAGCTCTAATATTTGATTCAACAAGTAGCTTTTCTAAACCCTTTCCTTTTACCAATTTGGTTGGTTTTATTTCTAGATCATATTCCTGAATTTTCGCCAAAATATTAAAAACTCCTTTGAATAACCGAGACTTACCAGCACTAGTGCTTCTCCTATTGATTTTTTGACTTGTTGAAAATATGCCTTAGCTTCCATTTTCCATTTCACCTTGTTGTCCTTCTTCAACATATCTGTGATCAATTTAATACTTTCAACAAAATTTGGAATAAATATTCTCAAGAAATTGATTCTTCCTAAAAATGACTAAATTTCTTTTTTGTTTCTTGGTATATTTATCTTATCAATGGCTTATATTTTTTTCGGATCAACCTTAATTCCATATTTTTATATAGTATGACCTAACAAATTCCCTTATTGCATGGAAAAAAGAAATTTCTTGGGATTTAGAGACAAACCAAATTTTATGCATTTATCAAATGCTTGTTTGAGATGTTTCAAATTTTCTACATCAAAATTAGAAAAAACTGTCAGATCATCTAAATAAATAACAAAAAATTTATCTCTCTCGCCAACAAAATCTATATCCATGGCTCTTTGAAAAGTTGCACTTGCATTCATCAAACCAAAATTCATTTTTTCATACCTAAGCGTTCCCCATGGAGTAGTAAATGCAATTATTTTCCTTATCATCCTCATGAACAACTATTTGATTATACCCTGAAAATCCATCAATCATAGAAATTGTATTTTCCCCAACTACCCTTTCAAGAATATGATCCATTTTCGAAAGAGAATAATTATCTTTTAACGAATATCTATTTAGATTTCTAAAATATACACATAATATTATCTCCCCATTTTTATTTTTGATAGGAACCAAGTTAGCTACCCATTGAAAGTATCTAAGAGGCAAAATAATTTTTTCATCAAGAAGTTTCTTAACCTCCCTTGCTATTACATGCAAGAGAATAGGATTTATCTGTCTAAGATTTTGCTTGAAAGGATTGACACCTAGTTTTAAAGGAATCTTGTGCTCTGTAATAGAAGTATCATAAGTTTTTAGATCTTCATAGGACCATGCAAAAACATATTTATATTCCTTAATAAATTATGCATATTGTTTCTTCTATTCAATGGGAATATATTTGGACAAACTTTACAAGCCTTGGATTTTCATTAGAACCAATATTACAATCTTCGACTTCTTCTGGTTGGGGCCGCAAAGTATATTTCAAAGGGATATCATTTTCATCAAACAATATTTCTAAAGGAATGAGCCCTTTTGGAATTTGATTGTTTTTTAACAAAATCATCTTATGATTTGCAATTTTAACATAATCCAAGCTAGATCATTTTGATTTTCTTGATCAATATGCATTTCAGAAAATTCATCCACCATTTCAAGAAATTTTTTTATCAGTTCATCATCTTCAAATATTTGCCAATAGTGAAAATTATCAAGTATTGAAGACTTATGTTTCATATCAATATGATATTTCAATTTCAAAATAGTAGGTTGTACGAAATTACTTGCCTCTTTAGCCAATGAATCTTCTTGCTGATTATGCAATCTAGGAATAGCATGAATGTTAAAAGATAGGAAAACAATTTCAATCAAATCCCATGCACAATTTCGGTAGAATATCGTTCTAGGATGTCTAGCTTGATATTCCTATCTGATATGTTTAACAATGAGCTCCACATCCCCATATACTATAAAATGTTTAATTTTTAGCTTTCTAGAAGATTCTAATCCTAAAATCAAAGCTTTATATTCAAATACATTGTTTGTGTAATCAATATCAAACTGAAATCTATAAGAAAATGGAATACAATATTCATCATTTGGTGCCACGAATAATAATCCAACTCCTACTCCGTCCCAAGAAGAGGCACCATTGAAATACATTTTCCACATTCCTTAGTGAGGAAATGCGACGGAAAAGCACAGGTGAGACATCAGGTAATGTGTTGAACATGGAGAGCAGGGGAAGACAAAAGGATAGAGGAAAGGGCCAAGGGAACCGTGGGAATTCTAGAAAGGGAAGATCCAAATCCAGACTTGGAAAGATAGAGTGCTGGAATTGTGGGAAGAAAGAACATCTAGAGAAAGATTGCAGAGCTCCAAAGAAACAAAGAGATGGACAACATGAGAGAAATAAGGAAGCAAATGTAATAAGTGATGTGTTACAAGATGCTTTGATTCTTTATGTAGATAATATTTTTGAGTCTTGGGTAGTAGATTCAGGGGCTTCATTTCATGACACACCCCATAGGAAACATTTTCTAGATTATTTTCAAGGTGATTTTGGACAGGTTCATTTGGGTGATGATGCACCATGCAAAATTGTTGGAATGGGAATGGTAAAAATAAAGCAACGCAATGGAAACCAATGGTTGTTGAAAGAGGTAAGACATGTTCCAGATTTAAGGAAAAATCTAATTTCAACAGGGAAGTTGGCAAGTGAAGGTTGTATATCCATATTTACAGATAAGATGTGGAAGGTCATCAAAGGATCATTGGTGATAGAAAAAGGAGAGACGGTAGGTACATTGTATTTATGTACTGGTAATATTGACTCTTATATATCTTTAGCTTATACAGGAGTGGATACAACACTGTGGCATCATAGGCTGGGACACATGAGTGAGAAGGGAATGCAGATACTTCACAAAAGAAATTTTTTGCCAGATCTTAAACAAATTGATTTGGACTTCTGTGAGTATTGTGTTTATGGAAAATAGAAGAGAGTCGGATTTCTCAGAGTCGGAAAAAAAAAAAAAGAATGAAAGGTTAGAGATTGTGCACACATATGTATGGGAACCAACTCAGGTATCATCTATTGGTGGATCTCTTTATTATGTTACTTTTATTGATGATGAAACTAGAAAAACTTGGGTTTATTGCATTCGACAAAAATATGATGTTTTTGATACTTTTAAGAAATGGAAAGGTTTGGTTGAGAATGAGACAATAAAAAGTTTGATGTGTCTCATATCAGATAATGGAGGTGAATATTGCAACAAGGATTTTGATGATTACTGTTCATACCATGGGATTCGTAGACAGAAGACAGTTCCAAGAACACCACAATAAAATGGTGTGTCAGAAAGGATGAACAAGACAATCATGGAGTGTGCAAGGAGTATGTGATTGCATGCTAGTTTTCCCTTATAGTTATGGGAAGATGTTGTAGATATTTTTGTTTACTTAATAAACAGAGGACCTTCAAGCTCTTTGGATGGTAGAATTCCAGAGGAGGAATGGACAGGAAAAAAGGTAAACTATTCTTTTTTGAAAACTTTCGGTTGTGAAGCA